>BSSO01006173.1:0-12266 GCA_030267885.1 Mesembryanthemum crystallinum
GGGGCAAAACGGTCATTTAGCAACAAAATTCACCGGAAAATTCAAAATGGCCGGAAATGGGGTTTTTTAAAAGTTTTATGTCATAAAGGGATTCCTTACAAGTTTTTTTATATAGGGAGGTTTGTCACAAGAAAGGTAGTATATAGGGGGGTTCGCGGCAAATTTTTCTAATATAAAAGATACAAATATATAAAAATCAACCAGATTAATAATACTTAGATTTTAATAATGTATTGCGAACCGTGCAAAGCACGAGCATATACCTATATATGTAGAGAAAAAAAATAAAAGAAAAAACAGAAAAAAAAGCCTTCACTGTTTCAGACTCCTCTGAGAGTCACGGAGTGTTTAATTTACTGTTCAACATCTCCGTCTGTAAGAGTGATAAGTAGCAATTAGATCCACAGTACTACCCAGCAACACATACCCAAAATTAAAAACAAATTAAAAAAACAACAACAAAAACCCACTTAAAAAACCAAGAAAAAAAACACCAACTCCAGAATCCAGATTTCAAATACCTCCATTCCAAGGCTCACAGACTGTGAGAGAGACAACAAACAACAATCTTTGCTCCATTAGAGCAGCCATTACCATACCTTTACCTTTCTGTGAGACTGCCATTGTCAATCATCACTTGGGTTTTGATCTTGAGAGCATCAAAAAAGGAAAAAATAAAATAAAAATCTGGGGGTGGTGTGGTGGGCACACACATGGCCGACGTTTCCGGCGACACTGGTATTACCGAGTTGGTAGAGACAGCAACGACGGCCGCACCGTCTCACACGCCTCCGGCACCACTGTTAGTGTCGGGATCGTTCAAGGAAGGGAAGAGCTCGTCTAGGCGACGGCCATCTCGGAGACCCAGTCTTGATGCTGAAGACTTTCTTAATCTACTCCATGGGTCGGATCCGGTGAAAGTCGAGCTCAATCGGCTTGAGAATGAAGTTAAAGGTGACAATGGCGATTGAGTTGATCTTGCTTTTGGTACTTTTTATCTGGGTAAGTGTCAGATTTTTGATTTGGAGTTGTTTGACATTTTGCAGAAAAGGACCGGGAGCTTAACGAGGCTCAGGCGGAAATCAAGGCACTGAGGTTGTCGGAGCGACTGAGGGAGAAGGCGGTTGAAGAGGTTGATGATTATTCAATTCTTGGTTCTTTTCTTTGCTGAATCTAATGTTGTTTTACTTTTGTTTTGAACTGCTTTGTTGAGATCTGAGTGTTGTGGATTAGATGTAAATTTGTGCTAGATTGGTGGGTATGTCTTGAAAGTTGGTTTTGTTGAACTATGGGATGAAGGTATTGGTTTGGCAATGCATCTGTTGTGGTTTACGAAATGGTGGCTTTTATGAGGATGCTGATTAGTTAAGGAAAGGTGCAATTTGTTCTTTGGGAAATGACAACTTTATGAGGATACTAATCAAGCAATCAGATATGTGGAAGTGGATGGATAAAATGGAGTTACTTCCGGTCCTTTTGAATTTTGAATTACACTCAAGTTGCATATAGCAAGAACTATACTATTAACAATGATGCCTAATATCACAAGATGACCAGATGGTGTGGCAATTTTGTCGCTAATACCTGGATGTGCTTTTGCCATGTGAGGCCAGAGTCTACTACATGTACCGATTGGGATACTACCAAGGGATGTTCAACGAATATCCTCGGCATGATCCTTGGCCTGGATTGCCCAAGGGGTATGGCTCCTTGGCCCTCAATAGATCTGAAATGGAGAAAAATTAATGTTGCTGGTCTCATGGTCAAACTCACCAGATTATCCGATTAAAGAAACAAATCACTACTCTTCTTGTGTGTTATGTGGCTCTCAGAATTGTTTCTGAGTTTGGTATAATGGTGGTTTGTTTAAATGCTTTGTGTCCATTTCTGATGAGCAATCTTACTGATCACCTCATGGTCACAACTCACAATTTTATTTTATTTTATTTTATTTTATTTGGTGAAAAGAGAAGTATTATTAATCACCAAAAACACTGACAAATATTCCAATACACACCAATATCAAAGCATAAAAAGTTTAGCTTAAACCTGACTTACCTACTAGGTAGGGCCTTCAGGTTTAAGTAAACTGTTACAAATAAGTGAACTACACAATAATCCAGTTTCTATCCTCCTCCTTGCTGCGCTTCAGAGTTGCTTGCATCCTCATCCTACATTGTTGTTTCAGCTGCTGCATGATGGTATCAGGTCTCATCACAACATTTTCCCAAACTGTTTTATTTCTGGCATTCCATATTTCATAGACTACACCTGTGAAAGCTGCTAAAACAACCATCCTTTGTATCTTTGTGCATTTTCTCCTGCGTAGCCATTTCCAATTCAGTTTTATGTCATAACAAGGTCTGTTAACTCCCAGCCACTTACAGAAATTTTCCCAACATCTTCTACTGTATTGACACTGAAAAAACAAGTGTTCAATGGTCTCAGTGTGTTGCTGACATAGTGGGCTTAAGTCATCATTCCCCACTCCATGGCTGTAGAGCCTCTGTTTTGTATTGAGCCTGTTAAGCATCATAACAAGGTCTGTTAACTCCCAGCCACTTACAGAAAATTTCCCAACATCTTCTACTGTATTGACACTGAAAAAACAAGTGTTCAATGGTCTCAGTGTGTTGCTGACATAGTGGGCTCAAGTCATCATTCCCCACTCCATGGCTGTAGAGCCTCTGTTTTGTATTGAGCCTGTTAAGCATTAGTAACCAGGCTATGAAGCAATGCTTTGGGATATTATAGACATTCCACACCCATTTCGCTCGTGTGAGTTGTTGCTGGTTGCCTTTGAGCCATTTATACCCTTGTGCAATTGTATATTGGCCTTTTTGATCTATAGACTGCCTGCTATCAATTCAAAGCCAATCTTCATCTTTTGCTTGATATAAGTTTGTGTTATTTGATATATTCCTCGTTTTTATGTTCCCTATGATGAATTATGCGTTGCATCAGGGTAAGTAACGACCTGCTTTTGAACATAATTATTGGATTGCATAGTATAATATTTGTGTTTATTCATGTCTAGAATGTTCCAGTTATCACTTGTCATTTTTAGTCCAAGCTTTTACTCAAGTACTTTGTTCTTCGTTGCATTATTATTTACATGGGATGTCTACTTAACTGATTGTTCCCTAAGTTGCATAAAGGCTGACACTTTCTTCTTTGTGTTGTCTCTGAAACATTAGCTCACTGAAGAACTGGCGAAGGTGGACGAAAAACTTAAACTAACAGAAAATCTTTTAGAAAGCAAGGTAAAGTCTGGAACTCTGGTGGCTCTACCTGATATATAAAGAATTTGATTGATGCTTATCTAAACAGAGCTCTATGCTTTCAGAATCTGGAAGTTAAAAAAATTAATGAAGAGAAGAAGGCCTCCATGGCAGCTCAGTTTGCGGCAGAAGCAACCCTGAGAAGGGTCCATGCTGCTCAAAAGGATGATGACATGCCTCCAATTGAAGCCATTCTTGCACCTTTAGAAGCTGAGCTTAAGCTTGCTCGACAGGAGGTTTGGGCCTTCTCTCCAGTTTTAGATTAGTAGAGTGATAATCATATAGCACTAGTGTGATGAACGCTTTGTCCTCTGTGGTTACAGATTGCCAAGCTGCAGGATGACAACAAAGCATTAGATCGTCTTACTAAATCAAAAGAAGCTGCTTTGTTGGAAGCTGAGAGAACGGTTCAGGCTGCCCTGGCAAAGGCCTCTATGGTGGATGATCTCCAGAATAAGAACCAGGAGTTGATGAAACAGATTGAAATCTGTCAGGTAGCTGTGTTGTACCTGTTATTCAGTTTTCTACCCAGTGCCGTGGCATTTTTGTGTATGCATTCTGAGTTCAGTTTATCTTGGTGACATGAATTTATTTTTCAAATGCTTGCATTTGTTAGGAAGAAAACAAGATATTGGACAAAATGCATCGACAGAAGGTTTCAGAAGTGGAAAAGCTGACCCAAACGGTACGGGAATTGGAGGAGGCTGTTCTTGCTGGAGGTGCAGCTGCCAATGCAGTTAGAGATTACCAGCGGAAAATGCAAGAAATGAATGTAATGTTTCAATTCTTTGTGATTTACCAACTGAAGGATGCTTGATTATCACGCTCTTGCTGCCTTTATACTAGTTTGTTATCTTTTGCTTCTGTAACAAGGGTCAGAATGGTTATGTTCTTCTGCTTTGCAGGAAGAAAGGAAAACCCTCGACAGGGAGCTGGCTCGTGCTAAGGTAACTGCTAACAGAGTGGCTACAGTAGTAGCTAATGAATGGAAAGATGCAAACGACAAGGTGATGCCAGTAAAGCAGTGGTTGGAAGAGCGGCGGATTTTACAGGTAATGTATTGATATGACTTCTGTTGTTGCCCGTCTACTTTATATGCACGCATGAATTTCTTAGTACTGCTTCCTGCTGCAACTGGCATTACTTCTCATCTACTACTTTTACAAGAATGTTTTCAATGAGATTCTTTGGAAAAAGCGTATCCTTTGTAGCTAGTTAGGGAGACTTTCCAAACCTAGCCAGCTGGGGAATCCTTACTGGGGTTTGGTATTGTTATGTCTACTTGATCTAGTTATGCTCTGACAACTGGTGATCGAAGCAACTTAATACTGATTTTTTTTTGTTTTTTTTGTTTTTTTTGTTTTTTTATCCATGTGGACCCTTCTTNATTATTTTTTTTTTTTTTCGTTTTGATTGTTTATGGTCTTTCAAATTTATCATGCAGGGCGAAATGCAGCAGCTTCGGGATAAACTTGCTATAGTTGAGCGAACTGCAAAATCTGAAGCACAGTTGAAAGTATGATTTAATCTCTTGAGAAATAGGTGCTTACTGCTTAGCTATCTGACATATTCTTAAGGAAAACAGATAATTAGTGTCATTTTCATTGTACAGGACAAATATCAACTGCGCCTCAAGGTTTTAGAAGAGAGCCTAAGAGGACCTTCAATTAATATTAACCGATCCACTGCTGAGGGAAGGAGTACAAGTAATGGGCGTCGCCAATCCCTTGGTGGTGTTGATACCATGTCCAAAGCCAACGGCTTTTTACCCAAGAGAGCACCAACTCTTCAGTCAAGGTCTTCTTTGACATCCAGTGCGAGTATGGTGTTAAGACATGCGAAGGGGGTCTCTAAGTCATTTGATGGTGGTTCAAGGTCATTAGATAGGGGTAAAATTATGTTAAATGGGACTAGTCGGAATTACACTGTCAACCAGTCTTGTGATGCATCGAAGGATAGTGAGGCTCAAAATACCTGTAAAGAAAATCCTGATGAAAAGAGCAATGAATCACAACCAGCTGATAAAGAGGATAGTGTGCCTGGTATATTATATGACCTTATACAAAAGGAAGTCGTTGCTCTAAGGAAGGCTGGTCTTGAGAAAGATCAAAGTCTCAAAGACAAAGATGATGCGATTGAGGTTCCTATAATTTTTTATATTTTCTAGACTTCGTCAGTCCATTGTTTGTATTTAATATGAGCTTTAAGTTTTATATTGTCTGTTCAGATGCTAGCAAAGAAAGTAGAGACTTTAACAAAGGCTATGGAAGTTGAGGCGAAAAAGATGCGGAGGGAAGTAGCTGCTATGGAGAAGGAGGTTGCTGCCATTCGCATGGATAAGGAGCAAGAGAATAGGGCTAAGCGCTTTGGTAGCGCCAAGGGACCTGTGTCCAGTTCTGTGTCCACTTCCCAGCTGCTTGCTGGAAGGTAAGTGTCCCAAAGTTCTGCATTTTAATCTCCTGCATTCAACTAGGAGATAAGGGTAGATTAAATCTGATACTAATTTATAATCGAACATATAAATGACTTCTTATGTATGTATGGGATCTTCACAACATCCTGGTTCACAAGGGTTTGGTACAATGTGGTCCATACTTCCGTTTTATTGTGGGTAATGCTATTTTTTTCTCATAAAATAATGTTTTTTTTATATTATCTTACGGTGTATAGCAATGGAGGACAAGGGTACTTGGTCCTTGTTGGAGGACATCTTGCCTTTGTCTTCTGTAACACTTCATACACTTGCCAATACATATTTTTTTCTTCCCCTTGAAAAAAAATAAAACAACGGAGGACAAGGAGTCCTCTAACAAGAGTATGCTAGAAGTGATCTAAAATGTTAGGGCATTTGAGGACTACAAATATTGAGAATAACTATAAATTAATGGACAAATATAAAATATTTTGTTGCTCATGAGTCCTCTTAGCCCCCAACTTTGCTTTTGGTATAATCAATAGCTATTTTGGAAAGATCTTTCTGAAAATTTTTGTGGGGAGGGCGAAGAGGCTTCCAAGGTCGTAATTTTTATATTAAGCATTGTATACACACTAGTAAGTGTTTCATTATAGCGGATATGCTAAATGCCTCATTGAACTACCCTCATTTTCCCACTTTTGTTTGTCACGGAGGTATGGAAGGAAATGTAAACAATTACCGAGAAATTGTGATTTGCCAAATCTTAGGAAACAGATACGGAGTGGACACACTTATTTTACTTGTAACAATTTTCAAATTTTAAAATGTTTATTATTTAATGTAGAACCTTGATTAAAAGAAACTCATGCAAGAATGAGACACCAATACAACATAGATACAAAATAAAAGGTGACACTACATCCATGAAACAAAGCATAATCCCTCTAGTTGACATTTTCGATGACGAATACTCTCTAACTCTGGCTCATCAAAGGGAGAAACTCCTAATACCCTGTATGCTAGACCTTGTCACCAAAAAAAAAAAAAAAAAAAAAAGAAAAGAAAAAAAAAAGAAAAAAATACCTGTATGCTTTATAGTACCAAAGTCATCTCTGCAAGAAGCCTCATTTTGCTCTTCTCATCATGATATTAATCGGTGTTCCTTGATAGAAGACGAAGGTTGCTATTGTTAAAACCAAATATTTGGCACATTTAGGAGATAACCTATTCCTCCTATGGGAGTGAATGAATGTCCTCCTATTACACTTACAACAAGAGTAAGACGTAGGTTGTCCTAGCACTGTAAAAGCTAATGCTCTAAAAAAAGGTGTTTGGGCACCACAGTTAGCCCACCAATGCTTGTTCGCCAAGTTCCTCATACAAAGAGACGTCATATCTCCAAAAGGTCTGGTCTTGAGTGGAAATTCAACATACTCGTGCAAAACCTTGTCATAGTCATCATCACTTGGATAAAACCTTTGGAAAACATCTTATCCTTTCCCTGGAGACTTCCACACCTCTATCTGAAGAAACTCTTGCAGGATTCTTGTGAAGCCATCCTTCACTCCAAAACTCCAAAGTAGATGTAGATCTTTCAGTGTTAGAACTTAGAAATTAGAGAAGAGAATATAGAACTTTTGAATGGAAGAGGTAACTTAGGTTCCACTGGTGAGCTAGACAATGAAGTGGCGTACTACTTTTTCCCATCCAGTCAACAAGAATATTGTGCACCACCACGAAATAGAAAGGACTAGCCTTGGAAGAGACCTATGTTCATGCTTATTAAGCTCGAGCTTCACTTTCTCGATTAAACTGAAAGCAATTTAAGAGGAGTAAATCTAATTTTGATTGCCAATATCATACCGTGGCTCATTATATAATCTGAATTTGAATGACATCACCATGGAATTTAGTGATACAATGGCACTCTTCATACTTGTGCATTGGTCTCCATGTTGTTGGTGGCATATATGTTTTTCAAAGCATGGTTAAGAGTATGGAACACGTGTCCAATAAATGTAACGGTAATTCCTTCAATTATCTTTTCTGCCCCCTTATTAGAAATATATATATATATATATATATATATATATATATATATATTAAGAAAAACAAAAGGGTGTGTNGACATCCCTGCAATGTTTCTCGATGTTTCTTGGCCGTCCCTGTCCATGTTTAAGAGACGTGGGACACCACCCCCCAAGTGTCAACGTGCTTTGGAGCACCAAAATATGCTAAACTTTTTTCGCAACAATCATTTGCTAGTATGACATTTCAGATCCTTGCGTATTTCGATCCATTGCTCATTTATTTTTCCGAACCTTTCAGTCTTGCTTTTTGTCCACATTTCAGTTAGAGATGATTATTGAGCCTACCGTGTGCAATACCTTCTGTCCAACTTTTCTATGTTCAATTTGCAAAACTCATGAATGTGCATGTGATCATGCGAGATTTGATATTTTTTGGTGTAAATCTTATGAAATTACGCACTATTAAAGACCTACTGGCCATTCAAGTGGTACACACAACATCTCGGAGTTCTTAGGTCATTGTGCACTCTTTTGCCATCATTTATTCTGTAACCAGTCACTGTGTCGGGCCGTGTCAGTGTCTATTTCCACCTGGTTAGTCTATCATGAAAATAAAGCTGCGAGAATTGATATTTTCCTGAAATTGGCTGAATATGAACCAAAAGATTCCACATGCAGACCATAATTTCAAGCGGGTACTTCAAGCGACAAACCAATAACTCAAATGTGTAAAGCTCGTCCCAGTAAGAAGTAGCCATTCTAATTAACTTGTGGGGCTGTGGTTATGGCTTATGGGCGCAAAACCAATTAAAATCCCGATTCAGGGCTGCTTCCTGCTGGTTTAGACCAGGTACTGATCTTTGAAATTGCTCTCTGGTCACGTCTGCAGCGTCATCTTGACGTGCTGCGAACGATTCTTCTATCAATAGCAGAATGGTTAAGGATCTGGAGGTGGCTGTGATGTAGGTACTGGCAGTGAAAATGTAGTGCCCATTGTCAAGAGGGATGGTTGTGTAGGAGAGGATAACAATTGCAGTACAAAGGCGATGACTTTGTAAATCATCAATGAAGGTGATTAGAAACTTGTACTGAACTTCATTGATACCAAACTGATGGCCAATTAAGGGAAAATTTCCTCAATATTTAGTCATATTCCATTTAGAACTCTGAAAAATTAAACAACATAGGTGAGGGGCAGGACTCAGAAGGGTGTCTTTACAACCTAAACTCTGAGTCGCAGAATAAGTAATAATCTAGTACTTAACGTATCTGAACTTCTACCAATCTAATGAAGCTAATATTTTAAATTAATATCTGATTTACACACAAATACCTAACTACTAAATTAGGCCCATTGGTCTGGAATTTTTAATCTGAACCTTTTCATACATTTTGCATCAGTTTGTTATGGCTCTGAAATTTGATTGGCTAGTTTGTTCTTTCGGAATAGGATTTTTTGTAGGGAACACCCTTATAAAATGGATTTTTTGAAAAAAAAAAACCCCTTATAAATTTTGTTTTTGGGGATTCCCCTTATAAAAATTACAGGCCTTGAGTAACACACTTTAAGTCATTTTTGGACCAATTTAAATGAAATTCTGACCGATTTGCCCTCATCCTTTAAGCACAAATTGTATAATTTAAGTAAATAAGTACTTAAAGGCTAAGGGAAAAAAGATCAGAAGCTCATTTAAATTGGCCGGAAAATGACTTAAAGTGTGTTCGTCATGGCTTTTTGTTTTTCTAAGGGGTTTCCACAAAAAAAAAATAAAAAAATAAATAAAAATTGAAAAGGGTTTTTTTTTTTTCCAAAAATTCCAATTAAGGGGGTTCCCCACAAAAAATCCTTCGGAATATAATAATATAGTGGCAGATTGTTGATATTTTTTTTAATATGTTACATATCTACACTCTTAGGCCCTTAAGCCACAGAAACATCCCACCCACATCAAGACCAAAAACAGGAAGCTGTAGTTCTCTTGTATAGTTGTATTTGACTAGAATCTTTCTTCTACCCTTCTAAACACATCATAATCCTTTCCATTCCCATACTCCCATGTAATGTGTATGTCTGTGAATCCTAAAGATAGCTGAGATCTCGTACTCCATGTTGAGCCAAAGGCTATCTGTTGAAGATCCAACATCGCTATACACTTTTCTGGCTAATGAACTTTGAGGCCACCTTTAGTTACCACCATCCTCCCTATCCAGTGTCACCTCTTTGACTTGTGGGCTGTGGCTTAGTATTCGAAGATTGATAAACAATTATTTCTGAAGAACTAGAAAGTGAACCGAAGTGGGGAATCATAGTTATGATAAATTTGCCTTCCACAGAAATGTTTTCTTCTATTGTGGTTTCCTTTCGTATTTTTTTCCTCACTTGTTTGTCTGATTCCTGAATAATATGAAATCCAAGTAGGCATGTACTTGTCATCTGAATAATGGTGAAAGTTCCATTTTTATTTCTATCCTTTCCATATGCATGCATGATAATATTGAACTAATGGTAGCTCCTGTTCCTTTAACTTTCTATGGGGATGTAGTTGATGTCTTGGGACCATAACAGAATGTTCTTTCTTGCCTGTCCGACCATCCTCTTAGTTACCACAGACCAATAGTGTACTTTGACATAACTTTGTATAAATTATCAGGAACAGACGGACGTATGATGCTTGAAGTAGCCCTTTGAGTGTCACGAGGATGGTGTCATGTGATACATTGGTTAGAAAATGTGAATCTAAAGGCTACAATTTTTGACGCTAATTCTGACCCCCTATGCAGGACTGTTACACGAGGCGGATTAACACGCAGCACACAATGACAAACTAGTCCATCGCAGTTTTAGAAGCTCTAAGCTGTGAGCTGAAGAGTTGTACTCCGATGTGCGCTTTTCTTATTCTTTATATTTTATTTGGTGGTTGATTATGAATGCAATCAGCATGTCAGTTATGTGTATTCAGTGGTGATCGCATCCTTAATTGGTATGCTTCTGACCTAGACTGCTACCCGTGTGTGATCTCGACTCAAGGATATTGGAGTTACTAACCTTAAGGCAAGAATATCTTCGAATGGCAGTGGTGTGCTTATTGTATAGATAGGGTACTGGGGTTCTCTCGTTGTTTGGAGCCCTCTTGTATTTGTAGTTTGCAGCTAGTGTGATGTTTCAGGTTTGTTAATATTCTTGGTATCATCATATCAGAGTTTCTACTGTTTTCTTTTGTTAAATGTGTTGGTCGTGTTTGAGCTAATCTTGGAATCAGATCAAAGTAGATTCCTTCGACAGTTAACTTACCATCTAGCTTGATTGTTAGTCATATGATATAAACTAGATTTGTAAAATTTAATCGTCTCCTTATCTTTTTAAGCTTTCCATCGCTTAACTATTGCGCCACTTTGATGTAATTTTTTTCTTCTTTTATTATTTCATTTTTGGTTTGCCACCACTATTATTTTGGCCACAATATTTGCCTAGTTTCTGTAAACATTACAAAGATTTCGCTTTTGAAAATTTCCAAGTACTTTATGCTGTGTGTGAATTTGATTTTAAAATTCTAAATTTTATATTTCCCTTTTGATCTAATTATGATAGTGCTTTAGATTTGAAGGGTCAAGGGAATGAAATGAAAGGAGTGAAGAATTTCACATGACAAGGTGGTATTCTCCAATATTGGACCTTTATAAAAAGCTATCGATTTTGGATCTATATGAAGTTTACAATTATGTTTGTCATAAATTTATCGCAAATCTCTATTATCAAATTCAAGTTCTTAAACAACACTTAATTTTTTAACTGTAAAGTTTATGTAGTTAAAGGAATTGGGTCCTCTTTAGTTAGTTAACTGGATGGTTGAGTGCATTAGTTGTGAGGGAGAAAGATGATGTGGTTGGGCCCCACCTCTTCATCCCCTCAAATCCAGTATACTGGATATGATCTCTTTCCGTAGTTTTTGGTTGAACCCGTGACCTGGTGTATAAACCAAAGTTTGTTTACCAGTGGGCCAAACACCTCTTGGGTTCTCTTTCCGTAGTTAAATGTCGAAACTTTTGCAACTGATTGTGACTATGTAGTATATGGTGTGTGTGTAAGGTGGACAATGTTTTGACAAAATCTACATGGTACCCTTTAGTTTTCACGAAATCTATATATACATGGTGGACAATGTTTTTACAAAATTTACATGGTACCCTTCAGTTTTCACGAAATCTATACGTGAGTGTGCGTGTGTATGTAAGGTGGACAATGTTTTTACAAAATCTACATGGTACCTTTCAGTTTTCACGAAATTTATATATACATGGTGGACAATGTTTTTACAAAATTTACATGGTACCCTTCAGTTTTCACGAAATCTATACGGTACTTTTTCCCTAACAATTATGGTAAGAAAATGAAAGATTTTATTAACCAAACTCATCTGCCATAATTCAACAAATTTCTTTAGCCCTAAAAACTTATTATTGCCACATAGAGGTCATCGAAGTGCATGATACAAAGTTTCGAACATAATACATTAATTGTAGAGAATTTTTTTTTTTTTT
>BSSO01006174.1:0-12264 GCA_030267885.1 Mesembryanthemum crystallinum
AATTCAAGTGAGTGTTTTCAATAAGTCAATGGTGCTCTCAAGAGCACCTATCCTAGGTGCCCCTTATGAATTTGTGTTTACATCCTATGAATTTGGACCATATGACAATTACATATGAATCTCTGGTAATATTTTATGAATCTATAATGATTTTATTTTTTTTCAGTTTTCCAAAAAAAAAAAATTACAGAAAAAATTAAAAATAAATAGTTATGACTTACGCTTATGAATATTTAATTACATTGTTATGAATTTATAGTCAAAATTAATGATGTTTTTGTTTTTTTGCAAAAAATATAAATATTTGATAATTTTTTTTAAAAGTAATAAATATGTGTTCATGAACTTACACTTATGAATATTTAGTTATATGGAAAAATCACATTTTGGGTACCCGTCATTAGGCCTAATTGCAATTTGGGTACCTGTCTTTTCAATATTCTCATTTTAGGTACCTGAAATTTTAAAAGGTGTCTCATTTTGGGTGATTTCACTAACGGCAATATTTTTAAAATTCCCAAAAAGTTGTAGAAAAGTCTAAATAACTAAAAGTAAACATTATATAACCTTTTGAAATTTTTTTTGGTAATTTTTAGAAATTTTTTAAGAATATTTTGCTTGATGACATGTCAGTGTTGTAACGGAGTTCTTAACGCCGTTGGTGAAATGACCCAAAATGAGACAATTTTTAAAATTTCAGGTACCCAAAATGAAAATATTGAAAAAGTAGGTACCCAAATTGCAATTAGGCCCAACGTCGAGTACCTAAAATAAAATTTTTCCTAGTTATATTGTTATGAATCTATATCATGTAACTATAAATTTTTAATCAAAAGCAGTTATTTTTTTTCCGGAAATTTCCTGGGTGCCCCTGAATTGTGAGGTAATGCACGTGGTATCCATTTCTTTTAAAGCGTGCATGGGGTACCCTTGAACTTGCAACTAATGATATTAATGTATATTTTTGCTAATGCCAAGGTATTACCATTAGCAATTTCAAAGGTCCAAACTACCCTTTATTTTCTCAAACTCCAACCCATATTCCCAATCGAAATTCAATCCACCCACCCTCATTCTCTCTCATCCCCTCACCGCTCACACATACCCACCCACTCTCTCTCCTTCAACACTCCATCATCAATGCCCCACCCTTTGTTCAGGCACATACCAATCTTCATCTTAGCACAATCTGAAGAAGAACTCTAACAGTATTTTACCTTAACAATGGACATTTAACCACCGAACATAAGAAACAAGACCCATCTGAAGAACACTAAAAGTATTCCTAATATTATTAGCATCAAATTCCTTGAAAGTCTCAGGACAATCTCAACCTTGCAAGATGAACGTGTTAGCAGCTTGGCTGAGCTGCTCATCGAGTTTAAGGGCCTTATGAGTAAATACAATTAGGGGGATAATAACCTAGCTAATGTTTTGTGAACCGAGTTGATGTCATTCGTGCCCGGGTATTCGGGCAATTGGAGGACCTTTTTGAATTTTTAGCTCTCGATGGACCATTTTCCGACGTGTCAGTGGTGGTGGTTGATGGGGATTTGAAGAAGAGGAATCCCTAATTGGGAGGAGAAAGGAAGTGGTTTGATGGGGTTTTGGTGAATTGGGGTGCTGATGGAAGGATTTTGATGATGGTAGGTTGGTGTTTCTGTGTGTGTTTATATGGAGATTGGTATGAGATAAAGATGAAAGATGGGGTTGAGTGGGAGAGGTGGGGCTCACCGCTTGGGTCGCCGGCCGGCAACAACAGTAGTGAGGGTCCGGTCAGGGGGTTGGAATAAGGGGTGGGGCGTCGGAGGTGGGAGTGTTGAATGAGAAAGACTGGGTGGGGATATGTGAGGGGTGGGGGGAGGAGAGAGTGAGGTTGAATGAGTGGGAATGAATTGCAATTGGGAATATGGGTTGGGGTTGAGAAATAAAAGGGTAATTTGGACCTTTCACTATTTGGTAGAATAAAATACGAAATTTCTAATGGTAATACCTTGGCATTAGCAAAAATGTATATTAATACCATTAGTTGAAAGTTTAGGGGTACCCCATGCACGCTTTAAAAAGAATGGGTACAACGTGCATTACGTCAAAGTTCAAAGCCACAGGCACCTCAAGAAATTTTCGCTTTTTTTTTTTCAATTTTCAAGAAATATAATTATTTCATAAAGAAAATAAAAAAAAATTGAAATATTATTTTTCAATAAGTATAAATAGTCGTTTATGAATCTACGGTATAGCAGTTATGAATCTATGTTCAATAGTAAAATAAAAAATAAAAAAATAAATTTATAGTAAAAACAAAAAAAAATTAGTAGGCGCGTGTTGGGGCTCCCAGCTAGGTGTTCCTAAAAGCACCCAAAAAATTACGCCCTTGATGTGGCTACATCCGGCATCCGCAACTGGTTTTTCTTGCTCTGTGAGGAGCAGAGTGAGAAATCAAGCCCTTGCTGCCTCCCCTGTCCCCTCTGTTTCTCCAACTTTTTGGTTGCTCTATGTCAGTCCTTATATGGAATAGCCTTGATTCCTCTTTTATGTTCCTTTATGGCTATTTAGTGGCTGAGGTTTTTGTGATGGGATGCCACCCCTTTGCTCTTCTGTATGATGATCTCCTTCCTGTCATCCTGATTTGGGGAAGCGCCATTCGTAGAAGAAAAAAACACCTAATAGGTGATATGTCCAAGTGTCAGTGCGTGTTATGTCCAAAGTGTCTGGTATGCGACACAACACCTATCCAAGGTGTCCATGTTTGAGAGATGGTAAAATTGTGTATTTATGTCATTGGTTGATTGGTTGCACCGAGCATGCAGTGTCTATCATCAATGGAGGTGGGGCTTTAGGCCCTTTAAGGATTAGGGTTAATTTTCACAGCTTGCTCATCACGATGCTGATGATATGATATTGCCGCCAGATCTCACCGGGGTTGCTTGATTGCTTTGCATCATTATTAAAGAACTCATTCTCAATATCACTAAAAATCTCGCATCATTATCAATTATCATGATGAAAAGCTTCGCAACATTATTATTATTAGATATATCGAGAATTAGTGAAATACTACCTCCGTTCCTATTTTATCTTATCTTTGACTTTTTTGAGGTCAAACATTCTAAATTTTGACCATTAAATAATGAAAAGTTATAAAGTTTTACAAAGTAATAATAATATTTTTAGATTCATTTTAACTAGCACTTCCAAAATATCAAAATTTTATAATTTTTATAGTTATAGAATTGTAGTTGTATGTGGCCAAAGTGTTGCTCGTAGACCGTGAAAAAGTCAAAGACAAGATAAAATAAGAACGGAGGTAGTACATAGAAATATATAAACAATTTGATGTATACTATTGGAATTGACAATGAGTCAATGACTCATAAGAAGCCAATAGGTCTCAAAAAGTGTTTCTTTAAACTTTTATGATCATGAATTAGGGGTACATGAAAGGGCGCATACAATTGATTGGTGACAAAATATTGGAAAGGGTTACCCAAGAGGTGTTGGCCCATTGGTAAACAAGCTTTAACTTATACACCAGATCACGAGTTCGAGCCTCTTGGGGAGCACCTACATGAATTTATTCGTGGAATACCCGAGGCCGTGCATTAGGAGGTGCCCTTTAGCCACGCTCAAGGTGAAAGGACGTTCCTCCTTGTAGACAAAAAATAAATAAATAAATAAATAAATAAATAAATAAATAAAAATTGGAAAGGGCTTATTCATCCATGTCTTACAGATTGCATTGCTATTGATAGTTCCTAATGATGGAATAATCAATATGGTAACCAAAATCAGTAGTTGATGATAATTTTCCAAATCAATGTACCTCGATTAATTTTCTGGAATATCAGTATTATCATAATCTAATTTCGCTAAATCTCATTATACCAAACAAAATTTTTGCTAAACAACCATTGTCATTGTTATGATTATCAGAATTGTTGTTCTTCTACTACTGTTATGTTGCTACTACTGTTAGTAAATGTACATTACAAAAGATTGAATAACCAAGGAGAACCTTAAAGGAGAAACAAAAGGAAACTCCCTTTCCAGAACTGGATTATACGAGCTTCCTCTTAGTTACTGAAAGCCACAAAATGGATGCGAGCAACACAGAACTTACCTTACTATTCACAAGACGACATTGAAGCTAACAATACAATCTGCCAGCAGGGCTGACCAACTCTGCTGGTTGCTACCGGACCAGTTTCTTGTAGTGACTGAGTTGAACAGAAGTTTACTGGACTTCAAGAATAAGTTGAAGAGACCACGGCCTTACTCAGTACAGGGACTTGGCAATATACACTAATGCTGCAAAATTTCTGTCACTCTCAATTGCTGCAAAATTTCCACAATATGACAATAGAAGACCAACAGCATTAGACTAAATTCCTTGTGTTCCTATGTTTTTAATTTTTTATTTAGGTATCAGTAGGAGACTTATTTCAGTGGCTTCACTTGGCATTTTCAGCTTCATTCTTCATTAAAGGTCGGCCAGCTTCTAAGCCAGAGTAGGAAGAAGCTGCTGTTGCATAACTTGATTCCGCTGCAGCTGTGCCCAAAGGCTGCAATATTCAGAATGTCCTGTAAATCTTACAATCAAAGCATCGTCACAGTTTTCGCCAGTGCAAACGAAATAACACCTCAATGATGACACTGCATCGACCGGTTCTTATCATCAATGTCAACACATAAGTCAAAAGTAGTATGGATCCCAAACCCTCATTTATTACAGTTATATTTCAGATGAGCATACAAGGAGAGTAAGGGTGACCCTGAGGGTCATGGCCCTCTCCTCTAGATCTCTTTAGCTTGTTGCCTTTCCCTTAAAAATAGGAGAGCAATATTAGAGAGAGATAGAGAGAGGGTTGGTAAACCTTAGGGTTACTCAAACTTTTTCCCACATGAGTGGTAATTATGGTGAATTAGTAACAAGTGATTGTCAACAGAGATGCATAATTCAATTCAACCTAACAAGAATGGAATCACACCTTGCCTGGACACTTGAACCAATATGAGTAGTTTCACATGATTCATTACCATTCCTTAGTTTATGACCTTGTAGGAAACAAGACATTAAGCGGTTGTTTGGCCGGGATGCTACTAAGTTTCAGCTTCTCCTTTCATTTTCCCTCACATCCTCTCTCCTCTAGCTCCATCTCCACCATAAGTCAACTTTTTAGAAGCTAAAAATAATCCCTAACGAGTAAGGAGGCAAGAAGCAGAAATTTTAAAATAGAGCTTTTAGTTTTGGTCTTATTTGGGGTTGTTTTCAGCTTCTAAAAAATTGAATTTGTGGTGGAGATGGAGGTGGAGAGGGAAGGATGTGAGCAATAAGGAAAGAAAGATAAAACTAGATAGAAGTCAGGCCAAGCAGCCCCTAAATATCTTGAAAAGTTAAATGAACGACAAATTTAATTCAAAAAACTGGCTCAAGCTACCCCTAGAAGCTGGCTAGAAATGCTTTACAAACCTTAGAGCAGGGTTCCCTATCACAAGAATAGTTTCCTGCAGAGGGCTCAACAGCTGTTACACACATCGGAGGGAAAGGGAAACTAGCAACTGCAGAGGGTAAACAGGGGAGACCAGCTGAAGGAAGTTGAATCAAAGGTGCACTTCGCGCAGTACAGGCCACACATAACATTCCTGCTTCAAACGGCATCCCAAATCCCATTCCTATCCCTGGTCTGACGGGCACAAAGGAGGATTGACTTGGGAACTGCATGCCAGGATTCCCAGCCCATGACATAGATGGAGCTAGACATTTGCCCCGCTGGGCCGTTGTCATCATCTGATGAAACGGATGGTGACAAATAAATAACCAAGTGAAAACATATATTAGCAAAATAGTGAAAAGAAAAAGGGATGTATGAGATGCCTCAATCTGATGCTTCATAGCTTTAATATAGGCTGCAGCATCTTCAAGAATGGATGCTTTATCCTTCTGCGAAGAAAATTAGAGTACCTTGAGTCTTATTAGTCTACTACAAATGATAGGAGCATATCGTGAAAAGATGCATACAGTGGCGGATCTAAAAAAAAAAAAAGTTTACTGGGGGCACCACATATTTTCACAAAAAATAAATAAATAAATTGAAAAAAATCTCCATTAGTACCAGTAGCAAGCGTTTTTTTCTATCCAAAAAAATAAAATAAAAAATAGACCATCACTCAAAAAATTATCACCAATATGACTGTGCAAATCCGATTGCACAAAGAGTGATTCAATATGTCAATCAATAAAACAACAATTCATTTAATTCATTAACAACTAGCCAATTGAATAAATGAAGTCATAATTCAATATTTCACTGGAAAATCTAAAATTTAAGCTACTCTAACTACTGATTTGAACAATTAGCTAATTGAGAAATTTAAATCGCAGGCATTTCTCCTCAAAAGTAAATAAAAGGAAAATCTTAAGTATTCTATCCAAAATGCCAAACATTAACATAACTTCAATCAAATTATAACATTTCACCATTCAACTTAACCCCTACTTCAAGACAAATCATCAATTTTCAAAAATATAAATTAACTATGAATAACACTTCAATTGCCAACCCAATCTTAAACTCATGGACTCCCCTCATCACTCTAACTCCCCCTGATCATCATCGTCATAATAACAGTATTAACAATTATCATCATCATCATGACCTCTCTCTTCACACTCACAGTAGTTGTGGGCCTCGAAAATGTAAAACAAAGAAATGTTATTGTTTTGAGTGTTTCCCATCAAATTTCTCTTACTTTGTTTAGACAATAGGCAGAGCGTGACTCTTGATTAAAGCCCAGAGACACTCAACATAGTGAGATGGGGGCACCTTCTTTCAGCCCTTTTCTCTTACTAGCCCAAAACATATAAGACTGGGGGCCCTTCTCCCAGTACTCAAAGCATACATCCGCCCATGGATGCATAATAGAGAGTACATTATAACATTAGGCATGAAGAAGCCAGACCTGAACAAATTTGCAAGCAAAAATAACACAGTTTTCTGTATTATATAATATATATATATGCAGCTCAGATAGTTATTGAAGTTAAAAGGATAATTTGACATAAATAATACTCTACCAAATTTGGGTGATCATACAGAAATAATCCTAACATCCATGCCAATAATCCCAGTTGCATTCTGTAGCAATAAATATATTGAAATACATATCTAAGTTGTTTTTAAAATAATATCTACTTCCAAATCTCTTTTCTCCTTATTTTCCAACAAGGCAACAACCTTTATTTTTCCCTCTCCTACCAGTCAATCCCATCCCCACCATCATTTCCACCATTTCGGCCCTTCGTCTATCCTAAATATCTGTTTCCCTTCCCATTTACATTGTCATCTTTCATCTACCTAGTCGCTATGATCCCTACATCTCCCTTTAAAGTCATCATCTCAAATGGCCATAGTTAAACATCAATGACACTCATAATCTTTTCTTTTCTTTTTTCTTTTTTTTCCTTTTACATGATTTTCCCATTTTAGTGTTTTAGGCTTTTGTTTTTTCGGTCTTCAACTACTTTCATTGTCCCATCTTACCTATTTACTAATGGGGGTTGATGAAGACCAAGAAGAAGAATTGACGAAATGAGAAACAGGGGATGGGAGATAAGTTAACAAGATGACAACTTGTACAAATAATAAAAAGTAGTTGCTATTCTACACAATTTTTATCGTGATTACCTTTCAACTTTATCAACAAATATTAATTATTAGCATCATCCACTACCATCGCAATCCAAATTGAGGACATGAGAAATGAGCACGTAGACTTGGACATAATGTTCAGAGTTATAAAATTACAATAACGAACGGACGACAGTAAGGTTTATTCAATTTGTGACCAAATTGTAATTGGGTTTTTCTTCAAAATATTTCTATTTGATTTGGAATGTGCATGAGTTTCTAATACCATGTTGTCACCGGAGTTTCATTTTAAAAAAAATTGCAAAAAACCCCCTTATATATTCCAATTTTTTAGACAAACCTCTTTATAAAAAAATTTGGTAAAATAAACCCTCTTATAAGTGCCAAACAACCTAATGATGCGCTCTTTCCAGCCACTCAGGGTGGTTTTTCGCCCAAATTTGAAATGAAATCTCTAATCTAACCTTGTGTGCTTGGCACATGATGTATAAAGTCTACTAATTCTTACCAAATTAAGAGGTTGAAGAAGCTCAACATCATCATCTTCATCTTGGCCGGAAACCACCCACCCAAGTGGACAAGGGGAGATCATTAGGGTGGAATGCACTTAAAGAGGGGGTTTGTCTAAAAATGTGGAACATAAAAAGGGGGTTTTGGCAACTTTTTCTTTCTTTTAGTATCAAAGTAGCAAATGGATTAGTTTTTAATACCTATCAAGGTATCAAATATCAGCCAATTCGCGAGGTATCGGCCGTTGAAATCCCGGTATATCATGGGGTGTCCAATACATGATCGATACGGCCATCACATGACCGTTACATGGATGATACGGCCGATAATTAGCCGATAAATGGCTGATACAACCGATGGTCAATATGAAAAATCACCCCCTGATCACGACCCCATAGGCAAAACCCGTATCAATCTGTTTCCACGATCTTGCGACCATTACCCTAATAGCGACCGATCCTACGATTTTGAACTATGATACCAATCTAATATTATGGCCCAGATCCAGAGGAATATTTATTATTTAATATTCACCAAATGAGTTATACGAAGAGGTCTATCATGTGCAACTCAGGTGAAGTTAGATAACTAGTAGCAAAGAACCCTGACGCATTAAAAAAAGACAAAGAACAAAACACTTAAGACACATATGATGAATGTCATAGGACTCTTGAGATGCAGGTGGGTAGACAATAAGACAACTAAGATTTTATATTATGTATATGTTCATTCAGTCTTGACGTGCTGCAAGAGACAACTTGGAACAGGTTTACCTGTAAGCAGACACAAGGAGCTATAAAGGCAATATGAGATCAAGGTTCTCCTATGAAATTGATTTAAATAAAAAAAAAAAAAANAGGATGCAGTAAAGATATCAAAAACAACATGGTGAAGCAAGAAAGAACCTTTTTACAGTGCGGCATAAGTTCCTGTAGAGTTCTAACCTTCGCATTGATCAGATTCCTTCGTCTCTAATCATAAGGGAAACGATAAAAAAAAACACAACATAAGTGCCGTAAATGGATAAAAGTTATAAAATGATTGTTTACGAAGAGCCTACACTCGCATCCAAAAATTTAAAGAATGGATCAATAAGTCTTGCTGAATTCATTCGCCTTTTGTTTGATGCTGGAGGGCAAATGACTCACTTCCATCCTTATATCAAGCTTATGAAACTATGGATAAAGAAAACAAATGTGAAATAAGTAGTGTCTCACCTTTTCAGCTATATTATGAACCTCAAAGTACCGAATGCGTCTAAGCTGATCAGCTGGCTGGTCACTCGAGCAAATTAACTGCCCTGTAACTATCCCCTGATGATAAAAAGCAAGACTGATAAATAAATGCAAGCATTCAGTATATTAGAATAACTTTTCAACTAGCTCACAGAAACAGCAGAACTCTACTTCATTCCGAGTCTCTTCCTCTACAGCTTTTCTTTTCCCATCACAATCTTCTCCTTTTTTCCCATCACATAACAATAACAACTCCTCAGAAGAAATGCTAGGCTGCAATGGGAGTTCTGGTAGGCTTAAAAAATTATCTGAAGAGTTCTCCCTTCCAGGAAGAACTGAAGCTAACCAGCACGATGGCTGAACCCAAGAACTGGATTCAGCTTCATTACAGCCAAAAGCATACTCTTGATAGGCAGAATCTAAATCCTTGTATGGATCTTGGTCATTCATGTTGTGAAACTAGACAGAGAGGCTCTGCAGCTAAGGCTGGGAAGTTCTTTAATTGGTGATGAAGTGTTTTCAGGCCGCCTGTTTTGCTTTTAAACATGCCGAATAGCAGGAACCAGAGCACAAACAAGTTTGGACTTGTTTGTTAGCAAAACTTGTGACAACTTTGTTCGTCATTGCTTATCCTATGTCCCTGTACCACATGTGTACGAGCACGAAATACAAAAACTATACTTGTGGACAACAGAGAAACTACGTGGATCTTTCAAATATTATATATAGCAATGCACTGCGCACCCTTGGCAGGTAATCAAAGGGCGGCTGTTATGCTGCAGAACACCTGCGTCAATTGTGACTTTCATGAAGATATTTGTTGTTTTGTCTATTTGTTTAAATTGTTTGAGCCCATTGGCTATTTGTTGCAAAATGATAATCAACTACTCGAACTTGCCGCAGTAGATGCAGTAACAGCTATCCAGAATCTTCCTAACATTATGTTTTCATATCTACTTTTATCTTTTACATAGGAATCTTCTAAACATCAAGCTGCTTCTCAATTGTAACAAAACAAACTAGGACATGTGGCATGACGTACAAGTGAACAAAGTAGTTCATGTGCATATCAAGTGGCTCATGAGTCATGCTGAGATCCCATCTTTTGAAGATCCTTAGGATATAGACTTCTATTACTCCAAGCCATATTCAAAATGACAGAGACCATCAGGACTAGAGGATCCTAAAAACACAAAAAACTAGAATATGACAACAAAGAGGATCGCACCATAGCATGCATCTATACCATAATGCATGTGACACCCAAAGAGAAGGAGCCACTCATACATAGTATGGTGTAGTGAGGCACAGAGATTTAGTAAAAGCACATATTATTAACACAGATAGTTTATGTGTATCACATCAACACGCTCCCTAGTTGCCAAGGTGCTAATGTTTTTACCGTGCGACTACTATAGAAAGGGAGAACATGTGAAATAATATTATTGGTATAGGACACTAATGTGCCCGCTGCCATGGGTAAGACATAATATTTCTACCACTTGTATTTCTTAGAGGATTAGTGATATCCATTAACAGATACCAAAGCTAAGATCTTCTGGGCTTACATGGATGGACATGAAACTTGAAATATTATGGTCGGGGAAACCAAGGAAGACATTTATATTTTCGTTTTTTTATTTTTTTGGCATAACAAATCGGAATTCTAATGGGTTGATCAAGGCATTAAATGTTCATACTGCACAAGAAAACAGCATAGAGATGCAGACAGATTGCACCGACCAGTTAAGAATGCCATATGGAATTTGATGAATGCAATATTCATGTAGGACAATATTTCCATTTCTTTGGTACATGCAGGGAAGCAAATGCAAATTTATCAGGGATTAGAACCATACAACATATATACACTAAAATATAAAACTAAAAAAAGATGTAAGCTACCCAGCAGCGAAAGGCCTACCATTCTTCAAATCCATGAGGGATTAGAACCATACAAGATATATACTAAAATATAAAATCAACAAAATAAACAAAACAGTTAAAGAAAAGATGTCAGCTACCCAGCAGCGAGAGGCCTACCATTCTTCAAATCCACAAAAAACAAACAAAGAAATAAAACAAAATCTCACTATTCTGAACCCATTTTCATCAACCTTGTACAACCTAAGAAACTCCAAAAATAGAAGAAACAAATAAAAACAGGAAACAATAAATATTTAAATTTGATGTCATATCTCATCCTTTCAACAATTGGGTGACTGTTATAACATCGTTCCGATCCAAAACCAATTGACAATGGGTGTTTGCTCTCGTTTTATGAATATGGGACTTCCCACATTAACACTTTCTCACTCTTTAAAACTCAATGCAACGACCAACAACATTGTCTATCCAAGCTTAATCGAAACTAAATTTAATACTTCCAAGTTAGGGCAAATCGATAATTAGAGAGAGAGATTACCAGGCATATGAAGTTGCAGTAAAAATTAGAGGGCAGCGATGCTCTTCTGGGGACTGGAAAGAGGGAGAACGATGGAGCGAAATGGGGACGGAGGAAGGAGTTGGACAATTTTGTTGGCTACCATTGAGGTTTTGAGCTGCCATTGTTGATATAGAGAAAGGAGATTTGGGAATCCAGCTTCAGTATTTTAGAGAATTGTTCTTCTCCTCCTCTCTATATATCTTCTCCCAACAACCTACTCTCCAAAAAAATGAAAAAATAAACAAAAAAAATTCCCCTCTGTTATAAAATACTCCCTCCGTCCTCTAGTTACCTTAACAAACCATGTAAAAATAAGTCCCTACTTACCGAATTTTTTCTTGGTATAGGGTTGTGGGGCAAAATAATTCTTGGATTAGGCTGGGGTACAAAATATTTCTTCATATGGTGTCCACGTAGGCTCGGA
>BSSO01006175.1:0-12263 GCA_030267885.1 Mesembryanthemum crystallinum
ATTGCCAAGCCTAACTATTGTACATGATATGGAGAAGTAGAAACACTGTTGTGTGGGAGGCCATGGTTATTCAACCTGAGAGTCTTATAAAGAACTTCAACAGTGTAGCCATGGTTATTCCATACTGTTGTATGGGACTGTTGTTCATGATATGGAGAAGTAGAAACACTGTTGCGTGGGAGGTCATGGTTATCCAACATGAGAGTCTTATAAAGAATCTCGATAGTGAGGCTAGGATCAAAATATTTCAAAATTTGTCAAAGAAGGCCTCTGAAGTACATAGAGATATTATAGATAAGTTCCCCTTCTATCTTTCTATTTAGGACCCTTCCTAGAAGGTAAACATATAGAGAACACTGATGCTTGTCACACTAGTCACAATAAGATTGATTTTAAAGGGGTAGGATGCTCTTCCCTTAACTGTAAATAGTTGTTGTGGTGGAATGAGAAAAATTTATCGTTTTACTAAAAAAATGAAATAATTCGTTTACAAGGGGTATGTAAAAGTAAAAAGATCTTTAAATTTAGTTTTTTCTCAACTAAATAAAAGGAGATTTTAATCAATTGGTAGTACTTAGACTTTGAATGATTTTAAGAGGGTTGCTAGAAAAACATCGGCATATAAGTCGTTGGAGTACGAAACGCCAATAAAGTTTCATCTGTATAAAGCCACTTAGCAATGTAACTTTGTAGGTACATTACATTAAATTGATGTGATGGTGACCCTCACGGCATATTGCCGAATTGCTTTTATAACCACATTCACATTCAGTGATTCAACCTGTGTTCTGTTGGTAGGTGTATCTAGATGCAGCAGTGACTAGTACGTACGTCTCCATTCCATAGGGTACCCTAAAGTGAGCACATTTCTATGTCTATGGCATTGATTATTGACTTGTCAACGCCCCTCTTGTCCTTTTATTCATATAGATTATAGCATACTGCATTATATAGAGTAATATATATAAGTTAAGATACCTAGGCTCGGTTACAAGTGTTGGATCCACATACGTATTTAGGCATCACGGTAGCGGATCCAAAAACATAATAATTTCAAGTTGGTTCTCTTTCACAAATTTTAACATATATTTGTTTACTACAAATATAATTATTTTTCCCAAATTTACCCAAAGATGAAAAAGAGCAAAAATTCAAAGTCACCTAGCAGTTGTGGCCATATCCGCCACTAGGCGTTGGACTCGCTGTTTTTCGGAAAAAATTTATGAGTTCTTGACCTAAATGAAGTGCAGGTGTTTATATCCATGTTTACGCATATTAGAGTACTGTTAATCCAACACGCGATATTTGATGTGATATAAAGAGTTTTAGTTTTTTTTTGGTAATCTATATAAAGAGTTTTAGTTACATACAGTAGTATATATATAAATCCATTCATCTTAACAAAAGTATCATCCAGAATATTACTACTAACAATTAAAGTGATAGAAACATGTCACGGTAACAAAAATATAGTCGAAAGAACAGTACAACAAATTTAACTTAATGCAAGCAAATTAAACAGATGAACGAGGCTTGATCTTAGCTCTCAAAGGGTTCTTCATCACAACAGTAAACTCCAACTTCTCACTGAAATCCACCTTGCTTCCTTCCGGATACGAACTCCACTCGAATTCTTGCACCATCCTTGCTATGATCAAATTCACATGGATTGTCGCCATGCTCAGACCCGGGCAGACCCGCCTACCCGCCCCAAACGGTATCATCCGGATCCCCGTCACCCCTGTAATATCCGCGTCCTCCCGCCCCGACAGGAACCGATCAGGGTCGAACTTCTTGGGTTCGGACCACAGCTTTGGGTCCTCGGAAATGCCTGGCAGGAAGAGCTCCACATTGCAGTCGGTTGGTATGTCATAACCCGCCAACGTGGCGGGTTCCGTCGCTGCATGGGTCAGGGAGAAGTACGTTGGCGGGTGCTTCCTTAGGAGCTCCTTAACAAAGGCCTGTAGGTATGGTAAAGTCTCTAGGTCCTTCTCCTGGACGGGCCGTGGCCCGACTGCGGCTCGGATCTCGTCGTACATCCGGGCCTGCATCTCCGGGTTCTCAATGAGCCGGGCCACGGCCCACTCCACGGCGGTTGCAGTGGTGTCCGTCCCGCCGTTGACGAATTCCGAGCATAGCGTCACGATCTCCGGGTCAGTCGGGCCGGACTTAGGCCCGGTCCGACCCTCGACCCGGAGCTCGAAGAGCGTGTCGAGGTACGAGAACGGGGCGGCATTCGGGTTGGAGCCCAGCCCGGCCCGAAGTATGTCACGGCGCCTCTCGATCAGAGGCACCAGCGTGTCTATCTGCTGCTGCCTCACTTTCATGGCCTGCTTCCAATGCTTAGAGAAAAACGGGCTTAAGACGGGGAGGAAATCGTCTATGCGTGGGTCCAGCGTAATGAGGACCACCTTCATCATGTGATCGATCTTCTCCACCGTCTCCTCGCTCATCTCGACTCCGAAACACATAGACAACAGAATACAGAACACGGCAAACCTGGCATTTTTTAGCACCAAAACAGCACCGTCGTTGGTCTTGGCCTCGGCCTTGATCCGTTCAATCAGCTTGTCCATAGCGACATTTCTCACATCCTTGAACTCCTTGAGCCTGGCGGCACTGAGGCCATTCTGGACCATGTTTTTCCTCAAGGAACGCCACACCGGGCCGTAGACAGCTGCATTGACGGTAAACTTATTGCAGCTAAACACAGCCCGGGTGGGGTTCTCGCGGGGCCGGCTGGCAAAGACCTGAGATTTTTCAATGAGGGCCTCATGAGCCAGCTCGGCCCCGCTAATAATAATCATAGTGCGGGACCCCATCTTGAGAGTAAAGATGGGGCCGTAAACCGGCAACAAGTCCCGTACATACTCAAAAAACGCCTTCCCCGAGTTGGCCACCTGGAAGAGGTTACCAACCACAGGCCAGCCAGGCGGGCCAGGGGGCAGGCGGCGAGGGGGCTTCTTCTTTGTCGTCTTGGAGACGAGGAAGGTGAGGCCAGAGACAGCGAAAGCAAGAGAGATGAAAATTAAGTGGTAGTAAGATGAGATCAAAGAGGACTCAAACTCCATCTCCACTTAATTTTGCAAGTACTTTAGTGGAAGAATAGTACACTGGAAGAGTGTAAGAGAAAGAGGGAGATCTAGCTAGTCGGTAGTTGTATGTGGTTGAGGTTGTGGCTTGTGGGTTGTAGTTGTTGTAAGAAAAGAGTGGGGTATAAGAAATGCAAGAAGCAGGAAATTGCAGGTGAGTTTTAATTAAAGGCAACTGTCCTTGCCCAACGCCATAAGTGTGGCTCGTTAAATGCTTGTAGGCTGCTGCAAAGAAAGGCTGGCATTCCATGTTTTTTAGCTCAAAAAATTTGACAACAGGTTCCGGTGGCACTCGGGAATTGACAATTACGGTGTGCTTTTTTTTTTTTTTTTTTTTTTTGACTGACAGTTAGATATAGGAAATAGAGAGGCATTCATTCAATTCTGTTTTTTCTGTGCAAGAAAATTTTGGTCACTAGATTGTTCTACCCGTGTAAGTGTAACTTTATGTGGTAGATGGTAAAAGTAGTTATCAGTGTTACTGAGATGAGATGGGTTCCTATATTTGGTGGTGCATTATTATTTGGTTGGGACATAACTTGGGGTGTACCATCTAGTTTAGTGATATTCAATAGGCTGATTATGATGGGTGGGTTTTAGATAGACTTGATCAAATAACGGGCTCGAAACCTATTTGGTGGTTGTCAACCACTATAATATAGGACAAATCACTGTAACATGACAATCTTAGCCGTTGATAATGATTAGACAAATTTGAATCGTTAATTAATTGAATTTATTTGCATATATTAGTCATAACCATGATAATTATTAGTCATGACCAATTAACAATAAATATAGAGTACAAAAGGCATGACCAAATAACTTATTAGTCACAACTAAGAGGTATAATATACAATTAGTACTATCTAATTACAATATTATATTTACCTAAACAAAAGTTAGAGTAACTTGTAATGGTTGACTATAAGTTATAGTGGTTGACAACTATCGAAAAAAATTTCTAACGGGATTGGGTTGCATTCTGGTTGGGGCGTGTATTCTAAGGCTTTGTTCTCTACAACTTATTTTTGTTGATATTTATTGTTTAATTTTTGTTGATTTTCGTTCATTTTTGTTGATTTTACTGATTTTTGGTTATTTTACTGATTTTTGTTGATTTTTGGTTATTTTACTGATTTTTGTTGATTGTCGTTGATTTTCGTTGATTTTTGTTGATTCGTTAGATTCGGCACAGAACGACTTTGTTGATTTTTGCTGATTTTTGTTGATTTTTATTGATTTTTGTTGATTTTTGTTGATTTTGCTGAAATCAACAAAAATAAACTCTAGAGAACAAGGCCTAAATAATGTCCAAAATATCAAGTTAGGCTGGCGGCCAAAAATACTTTTATCTATTATCCAATTTTTGCAAGTTTTAAGTCAGGTTGGGTGGCGTGTTTTGAAACAGAGAATTGTAATTTTGTTTTTGCAAACAAAATTTTCATGTCTGATGGAGCCAGCGTGTTTTGAAACAGAGAATTGTAATTTTGTTTTTGCAAACAAAAATTTTCATGTCTGATGGAGCCCTTCAGAGTTAATCAAGGTAAATTTCATTCTTTGGGTCAAGATTACTAGTGTTTGCACCAGTCATCCCATTAAGGGGTAAAATACTTCCTAACACATAGTTTCTCCATTCACAAGAATCAATCCCTCGACCTTGATAGGTATGAGGGTGCCGAACCACTCAGTATTCACTAGAATACAATGATTGTATATGTTGTTGTATGAGGTAATGTTGAAAAAATTATAAGTAGAAAGAAAAGCATCTAATGCACTCCCTAGTCCCTACTGCCTATACCAACTAGACCTGGCAGAACTGACCCGAAACCGATTAACCAACCCGAATGACCCGAGACCATATCCAAACCGAAACCGAATAGTGGCAAACCGATTTAGACCCGATTATCCGAAATGACCCGAATCGAAACCGAAATTGACCCGAAATCAAAATGACCCGATATGACCCGAAACCGATCCGACCCGAACCGAACACAAACCGAACCGACTATGACCCGAATTATATATAACTCGAACCGATTTGAACCGAATCAAAACCAACCCGAACCGAAACCGACCCGAACCGATTTGAACCGAATTATACCTAACCCGAACCGAAAACGACCGAAACCGAATTTAAACCAAAAGCGAAAAGAACCAAAATATTTGTCATTTTCGTATATATATCCAAGTGTATCTTGATTACATTTTGCAAAGTATATTATTGCATCAATGACTAAAATGTATATTTTCCAATGTTAATTAAGATTATCACATCTGACCTAAACACTTGAATTACTATTGTATTATCATCCCGTACACGAATCGTGATTGTGTTAAAAGCCTTTATCCAATAGCTTATTTTATATCATCTCTCATCATTATTGTTTTTTTCCCAAAAGAATGAAAGTTTTTTCTAATTTATAGATATTTGTATAACTGCACTAGTAGATATGTTTATAATTATACTAGTTAGAAGTTGCATTAAAAGGATTAAAGAATTGCCCGTAAAACTATTGTTACTAAAATGCAATAATTAAATAGTTCTGATTCTGATCCTAGCACAAAAGTAAAATGCTCACTTGTCAAATGAGGAGGCGCAGGCCCAAGTACAATGCTATTACAATCGATAATCTCATATAATATCACCCCTCTTTGACCTTCGCCTTAGTTCTCGAATGATGGGTTTACCGTCGTTGACTTCATAATGTCTATGTACTATTTATTAGAAATATCAAATAGGTCAGCACAACTGTAATACCCCAAGGATTTGATGGTTGAGGATTTAGCTTAAATGGATTGATGGGTACTACTCATACCACTAAGGTGCATCTTCTTTTCAGGGAGCTCATTCCTTAGAAAACTCCACAGTTAAGCGTGCTTGGCTTGGAGTAGTATTTGGGATGGGTGACCTCTTGGGAAGTTTCTCAGGGGCATGCGAGTGAGGACAAAGCATGCTGAAAAGACTTGTGGTGGTCTGTGGGGTCAGTCCTCAACCAGGAGAGCGGATCTTGGTAGCACCGGCTCCCTGTACGGGAGGCTGGGGTGTTACAAATGGTATCAGAGCCTTCTCCACCNCGGGAATCAAGGGCCTTAGGAATCTCTGCAGATTATTTGTGAGCGTTTTCAAGGTAAGCAAATATGCCTACCTTCTTCCTAAACCTCGTAAAGTATTTTTATGTGCTAGTTATATGTGAATTATTATATGTGAATTATGTATTGAAGTGAATTGTATGAGCAGGATTGAAATTATTTATAATTAGTTAAATTTATATATTCACGTCTATTATCTATACATGTTTATAAATGTACAATTAGTTATATCAATTTATTATGATTTCTAAGTTAAAGCTTGATTGACACATGTTTATGAGAATGGAGGTGAGATTAGATATGCTATTACATGTGGAATTATAATGGGTTCATATGAATGGTTAAATAATGATAAGAGTTTACTCATGTGTTATTTTGCGTAATCGATTCACAAAGGTCATGCTATATTAGACATGGAGATCTAGAGATGGAGAAAAGTTTTGAAATGATTACTATGGCTATTAAGAATTAATTAAATAAATTTATGTGTTATGTGTAAAATGAATTAAATGAGGGTAAGACTCCTAGTTGGTACCCCTAGGAGTAAACAGAACTTTGTAAGGGGCATATGGGCGATCCATTGCTCTGGGATGGTTGATTCCCTGTTATATTTAATTTATATAAAGGGCACAACAAGTGTTGCTGGTCTGGGATGGTTGATAACCCATTGTTTTCCTCTAGTTAGTGACCTTAGACTTTGGGGCTACTAGAGGGGGTGTGCACACTCTAGATTTGATATGGCCAAGATTTATGTTTTAAGGCGATAGCCGGATGATGTATTTGGGGTAGGCGGCGTGGGTTTCGCACTCGGCCTACGCTTGCTTTCTTACCTCTCATTGTCTAATCAAAGACGGTTTTTTATGTGTAATCTTATGTGTGTGTGATCACCCTTAAACAAGACTTAACAATTAACTTGATGGTGTGCGTGTGCTTGATTACCTGTGCATGCAAATATTTTCAATGGTTTTCAAGACCTTATAAGAAGGGGAATCATGCATCGCAGGGCCATATAAGAACGAGAATCATGCATCCCAAGGCTATATAAGAATGGACTACTCATCCCATGGCTATGGGTATCCCCATATGCCCATACACAACTCTTTCTACTCCTGAGGGTACCAAAGAGTCTTACCTCATTTAGCTCATTAACATATTCATCCTGGGATGTGATTAACATAGTATTGTACCTCAATCAAAATTCTTTCCTGTTCAACCTATTAGTTCATGAACTATCACATACTCTCTGTGAGTTGTATCAACAAATATTGTTTGCTTGACATATTCAATTACTTGTCACTCACTCGTGACAATAACATAGCATCACTACAGACCCTCATTGGTCTACTTTGATTAGGCATTTGTATACTAAATTTCTCCGAATACAAACCTTTCAACTTGTCAATAACAAAGCTTAAAACATCAAAAATAAATTCGAAGCAACACACACAAAATTCAAGAACATAGCAATTCAACAACATAGCTCCAGAATTATTCACCACCAATGTAAGGACGGTTCAAATCTTAAAATTTTGAATTTCCTAATTCGTTAGTGGGGTTTTAAGTATACGTTAACTAGGGTGCAATTGATCATCATCCTGAACATAACCAAGTATGATATAAGTGATCCCATTGTGATCACATCACCAAATTTACCAAAATGAAGCTTACTTCCAAATTTCTAAAACATAGGTTTAATAACTCAATTGAACTAAATTTCTATCCAAATTATGCATATACGTCACTTATAACATCAATCAGTAACTTTCCAAGTGTTTTTATTATATACCAATATGTAACCAAAAGCAATTCACATCAAAGACAATTCAATCCCTAGTATACCAATGTCTTACTCCCACGAATATGAACTTTGATACAAAAACCACATAGTGCATAAGCACTTAAGCACTTGGAAAAGATATAGCATAGACAAACAAGAATCTCACTCGAGGATTTATTCCATTTTAATCTTGTTTATAAACCTAACTCTTGGTTAATTTACTTTATCCTAACTCAAGTCAACAACGCTGGTATATGGTATATGAAGATACCTGCGTCAAATCCAAAACCAAACCTGCTTTGATACCATCTATAACACCCCGTTTTTCAAGAAATAACATAGATTAAAATCGAGCCGAAAATTCGGCAGAGTTTCGTTTGAAATTCAATAAACAAGCCAACAAGGCTTTTATGTAAAACATGTTCAAATAAAACTCAAAACAATCCCATAAAACCAAGACGTTGCCGCCGCACTTGACTTAACAGCACTTGACTTAACAAGAAGAGTGCAAGGCTAATCAATCTAATAATACAACCCAGTATCTATATGTGGTCTATTTATTACACTAGAACCAATAAAAGAATAAATAAGTCATAACTAGTAGGCCCAAGAGATAAGGTATAGTTGGTTGCCTCTCAAACGAATCAAAGCGATTACAAATCACAAATCTTTAATCGCATTAAGCTGAGTAACAAGTATAACTTACCAAATTCGAAATTATGCACATAAACCCCAAAACCAGTTCTAAAATCCCAATTAAACTAGAATTAGGGAATCAGGGGGTAAGGGAGATCGATTACCCAAAGCAGCAAGTTGGAGGAGAAGGTGCTCGGATTTCTGCAACCTGTTGTTGAGTAGCGGCTGTTCTCACCACTGGCAAGATGGGCAGCAGCAGCTCACCTAGAACAGACCGAGTGCTTGGCTCACGATGCCTTACTAGCGATAGACCGAGCACGTAGCCCACGTCACACACACCAATTTAGGATAGACCGAGCGCATAGCTCACGACGCCTACCCAGGGATACATCAAGTGGAGCATAACTCATGACACCTACTCCAGGCCAATAACTTTGATTCAACGGGGGATCATGCATCCCAAGGCCATCTAAGATTGGGAATCATGCATCCTAAGACCGTATAAGAACGAGAATCATGCACTCCAAGGCCATATAAGAAGCGGAATCATGCATCCCAAGACCATATAAGAAGAGGAATCATACATCATAGGGCCATATAAGGACGGGAATCATGCATCCCGAAGCCATATAAGAAAGGGACTACTCTTCCCATGGCTATGGGTATCCCCATATGCCCGTACACAACTCTTTCTACTCCTGAGGGTACCAAGGAGTCTTACCTCGTTTAGCTCATTAACAGATTCATATTGGGGTGTGATTAACATAGTATTGTACCTCAATCAAAATTCTTTCGTGTTCAACCTATCGGTTCATGAACTATCACATACTCTCTGTGAGTTGTATCAATAAACATTTTGTTTGCTTGACATATTCAATTGCTTGTCACTCACTCGCAATAATAATATAGCGTCACTACAAACCCTTATTGGTCTACTTTAATTAGGCCTTTGTATACTATTTCTCTCCGAGTACAAGTCTCTCAACTTGTGTAACACCGCAGCCTCCTACACAAGCTGCTGGTGCTACCAAGATCCTCTTTCCTCACTAGTGCAGCATATATCATATACTACGCCTTATACGCGACGGTTCATTGTAAAACCGTCGCCTATGGAATTATACGCGACGGTTCTTTAGTTTAACCGTCGTATAAGGTGTTAAATATGTTTAGGAGGAGGAATACGTGATGGTTCTTGAGAACAACCGTCACGTATACCTGTTCAGTTTTCCAGCTAGGCGCCTTTTAATTGATTCCCCCTCGTTGTTTTCTTTTTTTTTTTTTGAAACAAATCATTATCCCTCTTGAGAAGACTCTTCAGTTTCAATCGCCCCATTCTCTCTCATCTCTCATCCCCGACCCACTCTCACACAGGCGTTCCCCTCAGCTCGGCCTCCGCCTCACCTCACCGGCCGGCATTCTCTCCTCACCTCACCGGCCGGCGTTCTCTCCTCACGGTTGCTGCTGGTCGCCTCGCCTCTGTCTCTTGCCGTTGTCCGTTGTCTCTTGCCGTTGTCTCTCCCTCCCCCTCCCTTGCCGCCTTTTCTCCTCCCCCAACCCTAGATTGTTGAATGTTGCTTGTTAGTATCATACCTAGAAATTAAAGCATAAAGGACTTGTTGTTTGGAAATTATTAAAATCTCACTTGAAAAGTTGGTATTGACCTAGTTGTAAGAAAGCGTTTCTTAGCTTGTCGTCGTTGTATTGTAGACATTAATTAAACGGCCGAAAAGCCAAATGGGTATTAAAAAAAATACCCTATTGCCACATTGGTATTCAAAAAAACTCCGGTGCTGTAGACACCCCTCCCGGTGTCACTTAAGTTCTCCACCGCCCCATGATGAACAACATGGCACACACGAAAATGACGGGCTCCCCACTTCAAGTGAAATACCCCAAGAAGACAGGACCCAACTCTCACCCTCACCTTCTAGCCCTTGCTCTAAGCTTTCCGGAACTTCAAACGGCTCCTCAATCAAAGTCCCAGATCAAAAGTTATGGACGTATTTGTATTTCGGCACAAAATCGAGAATGGAGTGGAAAACGGTTCAAGTATCCGCCCAAATTCCCCCGGGAATCTCAAATGGACCCAGATCCATGGATACATACCATATTGGGATTTTTAAGTACAGCCTACGGTTGAGTTCTCGACCAATCAGAATTCAATCGTACAGCAAAAATCTCAGAACACCGGGCCGGTCTGGCAGACCGCCAAACCGGTCTCAGCGGGTCTGGCGGTGGGAGCATGTGGTCCCGGACCTGTTTTCCTTCGTCTTCTTCCGCATTTTTGCACCTATAAATACGTCCTAAACCCCTTCATTCAAGGGAGGACTTTTTGGGGAGCATTGAGAGAGCACATTTGGAAACTTAAGAGCCCTTTTTAAGAGAATTAACCTCTCTTTAAAAGAACAATTCTTAGGAACACCATTGTGATTGGCAAGGAACCACTAAACAAACTCACCCGACATCCCAAACACCCTCACTCCACAAAACAAACCACAAAATCACAAACAAACCACAAAAAGCCTTCAACTTGGGGTCACTAGCTTGAGGAAGACCTGAACAAGGGAACTCCGATCCAAGGTAGCCATCCCGAGGGCGATCAACAAAGGGTTATACTTTACATGATTGAGTTCTTGAGTGCAAAGTGAACATTCCCCAAATTGAACCTTCATGTACACGTGGCTAAATTTCACCTAAAAATATAGCATGATCAGATAATTAACTCTATTGCATGAAATCCTGCTAAATCATCAAAGTGATTGCCTTTACAATATGGCTTGCTTCTTGGTAGATAATTCGTGACAACCCACATAGTTAATGCATAGTTGAGGGCAAAGAAATGGCATGACAGATATCATGTGAATAAATGGCATAAATGCATTCTCTTGAAGTCATTTGAATAAGTTCCGCATTCCCGAACTCAGTATCTCCCTTTCTTGGGCATCGAAGTCACAATTCGGCACAATCATGGTATCTTTCTAGATATTCGTGCTTGGCGCCTTTACGGTTTCTGTATTCCTAAAATACGGCGACGACTTCTTCACCTTGCAAAACAAATTTACCAAAACATGATAAGCAACGTCTATGACAACCCCCATTATAATGAACGAGAAAAACCGCCACCCTAGCGGGGGCGCATGCAGCGAATGCGGGGGCGCGGGTCCCATAGACTAGCGACTTCACTGGGGAGTAAATGAGTAAGAGAATGCGGTTCCGAAAGCTTGAATCAAGAATTGCCTTTCTTACCATTTGTTTCATATGACATCTTGCCCGTTGCATTCATACATACATACTTGCATAAAGAGTCTCATGTGAAGTCGTCACGTTATCTACCAGATTTTCACCCCCGGGTTTGTATTGTGTGGCGTTGGACAATGTCCGTCCACTCGATGTTAGGGGCCAGCGTGCGTACATACATTCCCAACCCACGATACCTTCCCTACCATCAACACGATGGCGGGATAGACGCTGCCCTTAGTTGCCCTACGAACACCGTGGGTGATTAGGGACGTCGACGCGTGGAAGCCAATTTAGCCCCGAACCTAAGCCCATTGAGTAGAACTAGAACCTATGCTTAGGTGTAACTACAGTATCATGGTCCATTCGCATGCTTGATAAATTTTATGCCAATGTGCTGTTTGACTAACCCACTAATTCAGAAACTC
>BSSO01006176.1:0-12262 GCA_030267885.1 Mesembryanthemum crystallinum
TAGATTAGTATAATTACTTTACCTGTGTATGTTGTGACGTTATTAGTAATTGATATGTTAAGCTTCGTGATAATATGACCAGATTAGATTAGAGTAGATTGGTGGACATGATAAAACATAAAATATGAACTAAGAACTCGTTAGAAACTTGAACCTAAAAATTAAAACTACGAACTAGTAATACGCTAAACAAAGTTAAGTTTCTTTTAGATGGTGAACGGTGAGGAGCGCGTTCAAACCCCCGTGATAGAAGAGGAATACGACGTAGCTAGGTTGGAAACAATGTAAACTCTCGTTCAATATCGCGGAACCGCGGTCAAGAAGCAGCTGGAGGATAGGAGTATGAGAAAGCTAACGCTGAAACCTCACAAGCTGCCTTGTTCACCCAGTTCGCAGTGAATCAACCTCCGACTTATGAAGGTGGAGTTGACCCTGTGTTACTTGAAAACTGGATGCGTAACACCGAGAAGCTGTTCGAAGCCGTAGGATGCCCTGAGCATCTTAAGATCAAGGAAGCTGATGAATGGTGGCAAATCTCCAAGGCGACTTACTTGGAGGATCATGACTTCAAATGGGAGCAGTTTAAGGAGAAACTTTGAGCACGTTTTTACCCGCGATCTATTAGGAGGAAGAAACAACAAGAGTTCGAGGAGTTGTCAAGGGAACATGACTGTGACTGAGTACGCTGCAAAGTTTAATGAATTATCCCGCTTTGCTGAATCCTTGGCTCAAGATGAATAAGACCGCATTGAGCGGTTTGAGAACGGGCTCAACTGGCAGATTCAGCAACTGATAGCCGAGAATTCTCGTACTTTTCAAGAAGCGTATGATCGTGTGATTAACTAGGAGCGTATTCAAGATCGTTGCAGAGCGATAATGAGTAAGAGTAAGAGAGGAGAGGAGAGTCAGGAGGTAGTTAAGAAGTTTAAGACTAGAGGAGTGTCTAGTCAGACGAGAGGTACCGAGACTTTTTGTCGTACTTGGACGGGTCAAGGTAATCGGAGTATCTGTCGTCATTGTGGGAATGATCATTGGGGGCAAACATGTAGGCAGATTCGATGTTTTATCCATAAGAAGATTGGGCATTTATCGTCTAACTGTTCTGATAAGAGGAGTATAGGAGTTCGGAACCCTAGTGCTCGAGTCAATGGTGGAGGTAATCAGGAGAACAGTAACCAGAATAGAATCAATAACGTTCAAACGGGAGCCGCAAGTGGAACAGGCAACCAACAGCAATCGTCACAGCAACGGAAGAACAACGGCAATGCTAAGAACATACCCGCAAGGATCAACGTCATTAGCCGAGCTGAAGCTGAGATCGACCCTACTGTCATTGCTAGTACATTCTCTATTTATACGCACCCTGCATTTATTCTTTTTGATTCGGGAGTATCGTATTCATTCATATCTTCACAATTTGTGCAACGACATAACCTCAACCCCACTAGAGAGTGTTTGACTAGCGTTATACCTTCTAACAGGCGTGTGATGAGATGTGAGTATCTTTTTGGGTGTTGTCCTATCACTATTATGGGAGTAGAATTTCGGGGAGACTTGTATCAATTTGATTTGTTGGAGTTTGATGCTATTTTGGGCATGGATTGGTTATATCAGCACCAATTGCAAATAGATTATCGCCTTCAGAAGATATCTCTTCGAGGACCTGGCAAGAAAAGAGTGAGTTATCAAGGGATTCAAGTGAAACCTGGAGTTAAGGAGGTATCAGCCATGAGTATGGCGTCTTATATTTGGAAAGGTCATGAAGTGTATTTGTGCCTGGTGTTGGATGAAAGTCCAAGAATAATAAGTTGGAGGAGATTCCTGTGGTATCGGAGTTGCCGGATGTATTTCCTGACGAGATACCTGGAATCCACTGAGGCGTGTTATCGATTTCACTATCGATCTTGTGCTCGGTGTAGCACCTATCTCTAAGGCTCCATATAGAATGGCACCTGCAGAGTTAAAGGAGTTGAAGGTACAATTGGATGAACTCTTGCAGAAGGGCTATATTCGGCGTAGTGTTTCTCCGTGGGGAGCATCTGTCTTGTTTGTTAAGAAGAAAGATGGGATTATGAGGCTCTGTATTGACTATCGAGAGCTTAACAAGAGAACCATCAAGAATCGTTATCCATTACCACGGATTGATGATCTTTTTCACCAGTTAAAGGGAGCTATGGTGTTCTCTAAAGTTGATTTGAGATTGGGTTGTCATCAACTTCAGATTCGAAAAGAAGACATTCCCAAGACAGCTTTTTGAACAAGATACGGTCATTATGAGTTTACAGTCATGCCTTTTGGTTTGACTAATGCTCCTGCAGTTTTTATGGATCATATGCATCGTACATTTCAGCCGCATTTGGATCGTTTTGTTGTAGTGTTCATTGATGATATTTTGGTGTATTCTAAGTCTATGTACTAGCATGTTGAGCATTTGCGCATGGTATTGGTTTGAGAGCGCATCAATTGTATGCTAAGTTATCGAAGTGTGAATTTTGGATTAAGGAGGTTGCATTTTTGGGTCACGTAATTACTCAGAAAGGCATTTCTGTGGATCGTAGTAAGGTTCGTGCTATTCACAAGTGGCCACAACCTTCTAACGTACCTGAAGCACGTAGTTTCTTGGGGATGGTAGGATATTGTCGGAGGTTTATGGAGAATTTTGCAAATATTGCTCAACCTATCACTAATCTATTGTAGAAAACTACTAAATTCCAGGGGACAGATAAGTGAGAGAATGCTTTTCAAGAGCTGAAGAAGAAGCTGACTACAGCTCCAGTTTTGGTGTTACCTACTGAAGGGGTGGAATTTGAGGTTTTCAATTATGCTTCTAAGCATGGTTTAGGATGTGTTTTAATGCAGAACCGGAAGGTGATTGCTTATGCCTCTCGGTAGTTGAAGCCATACGAGTTGAACTATCCTACTCATGATTTGGAACTTGCAGCGGTGGTGTCTGCCTTCTTAAAGATTCGGCGACACTACCTCTATGGTGCTGTGTGTAAAATTTGTACAGATCGTAAGAGTTTGAGGTACTTTTTCACTCAGAAGGATTTGAACATGAGGCAAAGGCGGTGGTTGGAGTTGATCAAGGATTATGATTTGGAGATTCGTTTTCATGAGGGCAAAGCTAATATTGTTGCGGACACCCTTAGTCGTAAGACTCGTTATGCGGTAGCTACCATGATGATTTCGAAACTGTTACTTAAAGAGCTACAAAATATGGAAATAGAGTTGGTTCAAGAAGGCTATACCCAGTTGGTGGTGAATGCCTTAGTTGAGAGACCTGTTAACAGAGAGGAGATTTTCAAGAAAGATGATTCGTTCCTTCAAAAGATTGTTCAGAAGGTGTCGAAAGGCAAGAGTAGGGATTTTAAGATCCACGAAGATGACAGTTTGAGAATGAAATGTAGGTGGTGTGTTCCTAAGGAAGCGAAGTTGATTCGGAAAATATTGTAGGAAGCACATGATACATCGTATTCAGTGCACCCTGGTGGAGATAAGATGTACTTTGACTTGCGGACACATTTCTGGTGAAAAGGTATGAGGAAGGATGTAGTTGAGTATGTAGCTCGTTGTCTGGTTTGTCAAAAGACGAAAGGAGAGCATCGAAGACCTGGAGGTTTGGTTCAGACTTTGGAGATTCTCGAATGGAAATGGGATTCCATCTCTATGGATTTTGTGACGAGATTACCATTTACTCTGTCTGGAATGAATGCTATATTGGTGATTGTTGATAGACTCACTAAAGTAGCACGGTTTATTGCTATTAAAGATACTTGAAGTTTAGAGAAATTAGCGGAGGCTTACATTCGAGAAGTGGTTAGATTACAAGGGGCACCTCAGAGCATTAAATCGGATAGAGATCCCCGTTTTCTTTCTCATTTTTGGGAGAAATTTTAGGATTCCTTTGGTACTAAGTTGATATTTAGTTTGGCGTTTCATCCTGCTACAGATGGTTAGACGGGAGAGAACTATTCAGACGATTGAGGACATGTTATGAGCTTGTGTCAAGGATTATCAAGGTAATTGGGAAAAGTACTTGTATTTGGTGGAATTCTCATATAATAATAGTTATCATGCGAGTATTGGTCGAACCCATATGAAGCGTTGTACGGGAGGAAGTGTAGAAGCCCTGTGTGTTGAAATGATATAAGTAAGGATTTGGTATTGGGTCCTGTAATGATTTCAGACATTGTAGAGCAAGTTAAATCTATTCAGGCGAAGATGAAAGCAACCCAAGATCGTTAGAAGAGTTATCCAGATCAAAAGACGAGGCCTTTGGGATTTCAAGTTGGAGACAAGGTGTTATTGAAGGTATTGCCTATAAAGGGGATTAAGAGATTCGGGAAAAAGGGAAGTTAAGTCCAAAGTACTTTGGTCCTTATGAAGTTATAGAAAAGATAAGGGATTCTGCGTATCGTTTGGCGTTACCTCCGGAGTTAGAGAAAATCCATAATGTTTTTCATGTGTCTCAACTTAGACGTTATTTGTCTGATCCATCTCGTGTTGTCAGACCTGACGAGATTGAAGTGGAGGAGAATTTGACTTACGAAGAGAGACCAGTTCGGATTTTGGATCGTAAGGAGCGGAAGCTAAGGAATAAGGTAACTTTGTTAGTGAAAGTCTTGTGGCGCAGTCAATCAATCGAGGAAGATACATGGGAAGCCAAAGCGATGCGTAAAAAATACCTGTATTTGTTCGAGAAAGGTTAGTTGCGCATGTTTCAAGGAAAAAACTTATTTTTAGTGGGGAAGAGTGTAACACATGCGATCTTTAATACCCGTTTAGCTCAAATTAATTTTTCCTTAACCCTAGTTTAACCCTAATTAATTTTTTGCTTGCTTGTTAGCCAAGAAACCGAAACCCTAGTATTTATATTATCATCTAATATCAACTAGACCAAAACTAAAATATAGTAGTACTCAACCTGTAATTAATTGGACTATTTTAAGGGTCAAATATATACAAAGACCAATCAACTTGAACCAAATTGAGGTTGAATAGCACCCCATGCACACGCTAGAGATGGATTATGAGAAGAGTTCATGCAAGCTTTTTAGGTGGCAATACCTTATTAGTGGATAAAAGAGTTAATACATGTGTTAGCATGTGAGTTTATAAGAGTGTATTAGAGAGGATGAGATGGCGTGAAGTAGAGAAAGGAGAGTGTTGGGTATTAGTGAAGGTGAATAGTGCACCATGCAAGATATTTGATTTCGGAGGATTCTATTGGTTAATTAAGGAGGTAATGTATGAAGTGTGAGGAAGAGAGGGAGAAGGCGGATGATGATGGTGTTGATGATGTTGTGTGAGGGATGAATAGTACTCTTAGGGGATGAGTAATCAACAACTTACACCCATGATCTCTCACCATGTGACACATAGGCCTAAATTACAACTAATATACCCTATACCCCTAAACCTATACACCCACATTCTAATACTCCTAAACTCTAACATAAACCTCCCTATGTAACCGGTTCAAACACCCCACCACCACTAACTTCATCAATTTCACTTAATCTCTTGTTTAGAGCTAGAGGGAGAGAGAGGACTCGAAGAAGAGGAAGAAGGTGAAGACCACGAGCTAGGAGAAGGAAACCAAGAGGATCTCGAAGGTAATCTATCATGCAATTATAGATTCTAGCTATATAACCTATGTGTTTCACTAATCTAACCTCAAATCCCCATTTTTCTTATGTTATAGTCGAGCAAGGAGGAGAGAGAGAAGTAATTTTCAGTTAATCCAACTTCAATCCTAAGCTAGCTAAGGTAAATTCATGTCCACCTATTCCACCTAGTTAATTAGGTTTGGATTAATTGAACAACTATGTGCTATGTGAGCTAAAATGTGGGATTAAGACTACTTTTTTATAATTGCATGTATAAACCGTGTAGATTATGAGCCAAATGATTTAGAATCATTGTTGATTAATCAAAGGATAGTTGAGTTTTGAGATTAAGAACATTAATTAAGAATTATACATGTGGAACCGTGGGTATTAGCCCTAAAATTATGTGTTAATCTCTTAGATGATTAAGTGGAATGTGCTTATGGAACTCTAGTATCATGCTAGGAAAACTCAAACCTTATTGTTTGTTTATTAGTTTAAATCTTTGAATTTAAATAGTTAAAGATTTTTAATGTTTGATTAAAAGAAAATTTAGAATGATTAAGTTATACTATAAGTAAAGAAAGAATATAAATGAGAAAGAGAATAAATAGGTGATTAGAAGGCAAAAATACCAAGTTTTTTCATCTCACCATTGTTATTAGAAGGCGCCGCAACACAATTGATTCTTTGAAGCTTGGTGATGGGTCTTGGACTCATGATGGAGAGATAATTCGCAAAACCTTCACTGATTATTTTGAGGAATTGTTCACTAGCTCTATGCCAAATTTTCCCTCCAATCTTGATGGGCTCTTCACTGCCTTAATTGATGATGATACCAACCAGCTTCTATGTGCCATCCCCTCCGATGATGAAATTCTTGCTACTGTCAAAGCTATGGGCCCAACAAAATCTCCCGAGCCCGGATGGGCTCCCTACATTATTTTATCAGCACTATTGGCACTCTGTCAAAGATGATGTTATTGGTATGGTTCAATCTTTTTTTCATAGTGGTTATTTTCTTAAAGAGTTGAACCACACTAATATTGCTCTTATTCCCAAATCTAATGTAGCTACTTTTGTGGAAGATTTCAAGCAGATTTCTCTTTATAATGTTGTGTAAAAAAATTATCTCCAAAATCTTAGCTTGCAGATTGAAACCACTCCTTGATAATATTATAAGCCCGTTTCAAGCAGCTTTTGTGCCAGGTCGAGAAATCAACTACAACACAATTCTGGTCCACACAATGAAATCCAAGAGGACCTCTCAAGGGCTTATGGCAATTAAAATTGATATGGCTAAGGCCTTTGATAAGATTGAATGGCCCTTCCTGCTCACAATCCTCAAGAATCTCGGTTTTAGCGAGAAATTTATCATGCTCATCGGTCAATGTATTAGCACGACATCATTCTCTATTAACCTTAATAGAAGACCACATGGTTTTATCACCCCAACACTACAACATATCATCACTAAGGCCACGAAATTCACCACGAAAAATTAAAATTTGTGGCTTACTTTTACAGTTCCATAGAAATTGCTACGAAAAATTATTTTGTGGCAATTTCAAAGAAAATTGCCACAGGTAAATCAAATTTGTGGCAGATAGTCTAAGAAATATAATAATTTTATGGCCATTTCAGGAAAATGGCTACAAGTCCAACGTTTTCGTGGCTAAGTTGCCACAAATAATACTTTCGTGGCTAATAAATTTCCACAGAGAAGATACTTTCGTTGCTAAATGGCCACAACAAAAATACTTTCGTGGCTCAATTGCCACAGACAAAGATATTTTCGTGGCTAATTTGCCATAAAAAGATACTTTCGTGGCCTTTGTTGCAAAATTTATCTTATTTTTTTTGTTTGGAAATGCACTTTAAAGAAAAACATCCATATTTAATCACAAAAGTAAATTTAGTTTAGCTGGTTATGTGCTTGTATGAATTATATAAGGTCACAAGTTCGAAACTCTCTATTGAAGCTTCTAATTTTTTTTTCCCCCTTTTATTCTTCCTCTCTAATTAGCCACTAGTAAAAGTGTGGCCAATAAATTTACTTTCCACGTGAACAATCGTGGCTAATTGGAAATTTTCACATGAACCATCGTGGCTAATTGATAAAAAGCCACGTGCTATTTCGTGGCTAGAATTTGATTTGCCACTAGTTCAAGTGTGGCTATTTTTCTAATTATAGCCACTCGAGCATTATTTCCGTGTCCAGCCATTTTGCCACGGCCTTATACGCCACGACGGGTCACGGAATAAATTTCCGTGGCGAAGTACTTTTGCCACGAAAATTTCAAGTGTTAGCCACGAATATTTTAGTCGCACAAGTGATCATTTGTTGTAGTGCAAGTCGAGGCCTTCGGCAGGGAGATCCTCTTTCTCCCTTCCTTTTTGTTATTGTCATGGAGTCTTTATCCCGCATTCTCGGCAATGCTCAAGAGGCTGGCAATCTCCATGGGATTTCTATTGGTACCAATTGCGATGAAGTCTCTCACCTCCTCTTTTTCGATGACTTGATCATCTTTTGCCACGGCAATGTTCAAAATGCACAAGCTATTTCTGATGCTTTGGTTAAAATGGAGGAATGGAGTGGGCTCGGGGCAACAAGCTCAAATCTGGTATTTTTTTTAGCACCAATACCAAGCCGCAAGTCAAAGGGGCAATTAAAGGTATCATTAACTTCTCGGCTATGGACAGGCACGCAGTTTATCTCGGTCTTCCTTTCTTCAGATCTGGTGGTCGAGCACAGAGGTTCAATTACATTATTGACAGACTCAAGGGCAAGCTTCAATCATGGAAAGCCAAGACTCTATCTTTTGCTGGAAGAATGACTCTTATTCAATCTGTGGCTTCTACGCTCCCTTCATATGCCATGGCCTCAAGTAATCTTAGCTCCACAATTTGCAACAAATTAGATGGTTTGATGAGGGACTTCTGGTGGGGAAAATCAGAGGGTAATAAGGGGGTTTATCTCAAAGCTTGGGGCTCTTGTTGCCGCCCTAAATGCCTTGGAGGCCTTGGACTCCGTAAGATGAATGTTTTCAATAAGGCTCTTCATTCCAAACTTGCTTGGCAAGTCTTCAGCAACTCTAGCAAACTTTTGGTCTCTGTCTTTTGCTCTAAGTACTGCCGACGCCATGATTTTTTGTATGTTAATCCTCATGCTACTGATTCAAATATTTGGAAGGAAATTTTGAGTGATGTTGATATCATCAAAAGGGGGGCTACTTTAAAGTGGGGAATGGTGGTTCCCAGTCTGTTGGGCTTCATCCCATTTGCACGTGATGGGGCGGAAGTGGTGGTCTTCAAGGTTAGGGATTTTATTCGGGATGGTTCATGGAATGTGGCTCTTATTCACGACCAATTTGATCTAGCCTCAGCCCATGCTATTCTTCAAATTTCGCTCCCAAACCCGGTTGTCAACGATGAAATTATTTGTGTCCATGAAAGAAAGGGTAACTTCTCTGTCAAATCTTGTTTCCGTCAACTATCCTCATCCCACCCGCCCCCTCACCCTTTGATGAATGCTGAGTTCTGGAAAGCTATTTGGAGCTTGAATGCTCCTCGACTTTCTTTGGCGTATTACCTAGGAATCCCTTCCTACTCGTTCCACCCTGAAAATCCGAATCCCATTTATTGATGATTCTTGTTGCTTATGCTCTAATTTTGCTGAATCTCATGAGCATGTCTTTTTTGATTGCCCCGTTGCTAAAATATGTTGGTTGCAATGCATTGGTGTTCATAGTAACTCTCTCCCGGGTTGGAGTCTTTTGGAGTGTCTGGTTAAGTGCCTTAATCTATCAAATGGTTTGCTTGATAATTTTGTGGATCCATCTTTGTTGCCAGCTAAAATCGTCTTCCTTTTGGATTCCATTTGGTGGTTTCGTAATCAATGACTTCATAGTGATTTGGCCCTGATCCTCAAAGGATTATTGACTGCTTTCAGAAGTGATGGAATGAATGGACTGTTGTTGTCTCAGCTGCTCCCAACACCTCTATCTCTCTCCCTCGGTTGGCTCTTTTCCAACACCTCCCTGCTCTCTGTCTCGCTCCTCTCTGGTTGTTGATGCGGCAGTAGACCCTTGTTCTTCTATTGCGGCCTGGGTTTTTCTTGATGTTGATGGCGTTTTGATTAAAGCCAGGGCGTTTCCAGTTCAGTCAACTAACCCTTAACCTGGCTGAAGCCCATGCAATATGGTGTGCTCTTCTTTTTTTGGATGACAACATGCTTTGCAACAGCACTATTCATAGTGATGCTCTCTCGGTCATCAACGACATTGATATGGGCCTCAATTTCTTAGCGCTCTTCACATATTTTGAACATTATCGTCTCTCTTGCTTCTACTCTTACTACTTCTATTTGATTCTCGCCGTGTTGTAATATTTTCCTTGCTCACAATGTTGTTAACTGGGCTTTAGCCTCGGGATTTGAGGGTTGTTTCCAACCCGATGCTCTGCCCACTTGGATCTTTTCCCCCTAAGTAATTTATTTCCCATCTTGATTATGAAAAAAAAAAGGAAGCCATTGATTATTGAGAGAATTTCTCTGGTTTCATCGAAAGACTCTTTTAAGATTACAATGGCACTTGTGGCATAATTTGATCTTGATAAGATTGCATTTCTCAATGGAGACATTAATGAAACCATTTATATGAAGCACCAAAAAACTTTGTCTCAAGAGATCCATAGAAAATGGTAAAAAAAAAATAAAATAAAATAAAATAAAATAAAATAAAATAAAATAAAAAATTCAATCTATGGGCTCAAACAAGCTTCTGGTGAATGGTATCACAAGTTGTATCAAGGTGTCATCTCCTTTGATGATTGTGTATACCTTAAATTCAGTGGGAGTATGCATACTTTTCTGGTTTTATATGTCAATGACATACTTTTTACTAGCAATGATTTAGACCTTTTCATTGAAACCAAGAAATTTCTATCAAGAAATTTGAAATGAAAGATCTTGGGGAGGCATCTTTTGTGTTAGATATAAAGATACGCCGCGATCGTTTCCGAGGTATTGTCAGTTAATCACAAAAGAGTCATGTTGAAAAGGTCCTCAAAAGGTTTGGCATGCAATATTGTAAACCAGATGATACCCCGGTTGCTAAAGGAGACAAGTTTTGTCTTGCCCAATGTCCCATGATGATTTTGAAGCTAAAGAAATGCAGAAAATTCCTTATGCTTCGACTGTAGGAAGTTTGATGTATTCTAGGGTTTGAACTCTTCCAGACATTGCATACATTGTTGAGATGCTAGGCACTATTCTAAATAGTCCATCAATGGATGATTAGAAAGAAGTCAAAAGGGTTATGCAGTATTTGGAGAGAATAAAAGATTACATGCTCATATGTAGGAGATCGAATTAGCTTGAGATCATTAGGTATACTGATTCCGATTTCACTGGACACCAAGATAGCTTGGAGTCTACATCAGGATATATCTACGCATGATAAAGAGGTTATCTAACGATTATTTGTATTGAAATCATACCCCATCTTGCTTTCATTTGTTGTTTTTACTCCTCGTTTCGCTTACTTTTCTCTCCTTTTGTTACTTTTTACGCTTTTGGGTATCTTGCTCTTGTTTGTGCATTTTAGGTGTAATAATGATGTTAACGAGGGACTTGATAGAGAGTTGAGGACGTGGAGGAGTGAAGAATTGAAGGTACGCGATGGATTTTGATGAATTGAAAGGTGGCAAGCTCCATGCACGATTTGGAGAAACGAGTTAGCTTCGCAATTTTGACACCTATTTGGTATTTCAGCCATAACTTCTTCGTTAGAGATCCAAATTAGGCGGTTCAAAAGGCTATGGAAAGAGAAGAATCAGGGCTACAACTTTCATGCTTTACGTATTTCCAAATTACAAGCGCAAGATGGTGTAAACAGAGGCGGAAGCAGACTATTCCCATCATACACGGTCCAGTACACGGTCCGTGTATAACCTCTGTGGACCGTGTATCCTCCTCTCCAGCAGCAATGCATAGCGGTCAGTGGCATTATACACGGTCCGATACACGGACCGTGTACCTCCCTTTACCCCGTGTATCAAGCCCGGTTAAGTGGCTTTGAAAGCCACTTTTAGGGTTCTTTTTGGGGGAGCTTGAGCTTTTTCAAAACCCACTTTTTCTAGGTTTTTTAGTTCTTTCTCTCTCTATATCAAATTTAATGCTTTGCTAGATTTAGGTTAATTGTAGTTAGATTGGAGAAGATTGTGGACAAATATTGGTTGTAAGCTTCTCTATTCTATCTCTTAGCTTTAATTTGTTATTTCTCACACTTTCTAATGTTGAACTATTTGCCATTAATGCTAGTTGATGTTATTTTCATGTTGATTAGTGGCTAGTTTCTCTTATTAGAGTTGGGATTAGCCCATCTATGATGTTTTGATATTTAGATGATGTGACTTAGTTGTGATTAATTGGACTTGTTGCATATTTGGCCTTGTGCACTCCATGTGTTTGATGAAATGCCTAAGTGAGAGCTTGGGTAGTTTATTGTGCAATTAGCTTAAACCCCGAGAGGGGAGAGTTGATTGTTGGGGTTGCAAGTTCCAAACAAGGTGACTTAACCACGAAAGTAGGTTAGGTCTAATTGGGGTTTTATGCCAAATGATTCTTAATGGGTTTAATCGACTCTAACACC
>BSSO01006177.1:0-12261 GCA_030267885.1 Mesembryanthemum crystallinum
CTTTTGAACTCATTTTCATTTAGGGTCCTATGACTTGACGGTGTTAAATTTTCTGTTAGATTAGTGACGTGTTTAAGGATGGTTTGATATCTGTGTGCCATTGATGGTAATTTTACACTTACATGGGAAATATATTTTACAGTTACGGCCTCGGACACGTCACTAATCTAATTGAAAATTTAATGCTGTCAGGTCATTGGACCCTAAATGAAAATGAACTCAAAAGGTTAGGTACCCTAAATGGGAATATGCAAACGTCAGACACCCTTTTTAATATTACACCAAACCTCAGGCACCCTTTTTGAAAATTTTCCTTATTTTAATACGTGTGATTGAGAAATAAAATTGTAACTTTTTGTTTAAATCAGTGAGTTAGATTTGAGTGATTCTTCCAATTCACACGTCCTCAACCAGGAGAACACACACTCTCTCTCCTTCCCGCCAATTCGCTCCATCATCGGAGATATCAATCACCATTGCCGCCTTTTGAAGCTCACGGATTGTGCAGTTCTAGGACGTGTTAAGTCTTTACCTCCTCTTCTTAGAATTTTCTCTGATTTATACTCGAAGAAGAAGAAGAAACCCTAATGTACGTCCCAAAATTTGATTGATACAAACATCATCATTGTATTATCTAAAAAGAATTCGTTACGTTGTTAGCCGAGAAACACTAAAATGATGCTTTTTTTTTTTTTTCAATTTCTTTGGAAATATGTCGCTCCTTGTTTGAATGCTGCATTCGCTAATATAAGCACAATCCATTTCCAATTGTATCTTCTTTCATCCTTGCTGAATTTGCTGTTTGTAGACCTTCACTGGGCGGGTTGCAATTATATTGTTGAGGGTTTTTCTGTGATTGATTGTTTTTCTTTCATTGTTTGGTTTATTTTCTCTAGAATAATTTTGTTGGTTATTTTGCTTATATCTGATTTTTAGATTTTTTTCTCAATTTTTTTTTTTTTTTAATAATAAATGATGTTAGTGAGGGAAGTTGAATTCAGTGTTCAAGTTTCAGTAGCCGCAGTGATGGCTCAGGGGGTGGAAGCGCAATCAGAGCAGACACTTACAATCTGCCTATGGGTGGAGCATAATCGCCCAGAGATTGCTAGTTCGCTGTTAATGATTCCGCTACCAACTGATCTGTCGAATTACGACGAGCTTTTAGATTCCGAGGGTTTCATGGTCGATTCGAATTCCATATCTCCTGTTCTCACCTTCTCCATGATCTACTTCTTGGGGGGCCATTGTTATGAAAAGGTAAATTTTGAAAAAGAACAATATAATATGTTTCTGAAAAAGGATGATAAGCTTATTAGGGCAGTTTATGCGCTTGACACTAGCAAGCCCCAGGAAAGGCTGCGTCCTGTTGCTTCCATGAACGCCCCCAAGCAGCATCCCTGCGTGTTTGTGGCTGATGGTATGATCTATGCCCTTGGGACGGCCTTGGTTCCGGTGGACTGCCATTTGATTCCGGGTTGCAGAGCCATAGGCTGTTTTGAGCGTTATGATCCTTTATCCAATCACTGGGAAGTTTTGCCTGACCCCCCACTTAAAGTTGTTAGGCTTGCCACGAGAACATGGTGTGGACGCGCTACAGTCATGGGTCGGGATGTTTTTATTGGAGGTAGTGGGAATTATGCTCTCTACAACTTGGATTCCCAAGAATGGGGGAATGTGCCACCTGAACATTTGGCAGATCGATTCCCTTATGGCTCTCTGCATGTAAATGGCTCTCTTTATCACCTCAGGGGAGGAGACACCTGGCAGCGCGGAGCCGTTTGGGATCTTGGTTACAAATTGAACCATCTACCGATACACATAGTTAAGAGAGGTCCCTTCTCTTCTAAGGACGCTTGTAGCTTGCTGGAAAGTGACTGTTTAGACCCTAAGGAAGCTCAGGTAGTGGCTAATGCTGGAATGTTGGATGAAGATGATAAGTTTCTTTTCACACACAGCAATTTCGATCCTTGGAGGTCACTTATCCACTTGGGTGACCAATATTTCTGCTATGTTGTCACTGCCCAACTTGTGGATTGTGTGAAACGAAAAGTTTTTGATAAGAAGTGTCGTTGTATCGGGATCAAGATTTTCAAAGAGGTCCAACGGAAGAACAAGGCAAAATTCCAGCTCATAGCTTCTTTCTTCTATAAACTTCATACCGGATTCGATAACGCAGGGCTTGTCATCCGCTGCTGTGCTCTCGGCACTGTTCCATACTGTAAGTATTTCCTGTCCATTTAGTAGTTTCTCAATGGTTGATCAAGTGAAATAATGGAAATTTTTGCTATTCATGTTCATGATTGATCAAGCGGGAAAGTTGTCTGATTGCTATCTGGTAAAACTTCGATGTTGCAATTTCCTTGATTCATTGCTATATGATGTTTATATGCTAATAATGCCTGTTAGAGAATGGGAAAGGCAATTTAGAATTAGCGGCATCTCTCATTGAAACAAGAAAAAGATATGAAGTGAAATTCTGCCCTTAGATATAAGTAGAGCTGACAAATCGGGGATTATGTTGTCTCATTTGCATCGTGTCAATGTTTGGCCAGCTTTAAAGCATACCAAAAATTAGTGATAGGCGGTGTAGTGTTCATGTCGTATGAAAGATTGCCAGCTCTGTATACAATATACTCGTATATGGTAATTAGTGATTGGTGGTGTTAGCTTTTGGTGTTGCAGAATGGGAAAAATGGGCTCAACTTGTGATGTGATTGAGTAAGGAACATACTTAGCTACCTTAATTGTTGAATATGGTGCATGGAATCAGCCTTTTATATGCTTGCGATGACCAAGCATAAGCTTCTGAAGGTAAAAAAGATGAGGCATTAAAGGGAACAAAACATAACAAAATGAAGGGAGAAGTTTTCCACTATGTATTCTATAGAGCACCAGAAGCGCTAGAGAGTCTAATGGAAATAGCAGAAACACCCACCATGAATGGTGGACGAAAAGTTTGAACAACACAGAAAATCATACAAAAGTAGTCTCAGAATTCTCAATTACACTTGAAATCTTGAAATTTTAATGACAGGAAAGTCTTCAAATGTATTTACCTGGATCCTCATCCATCTAGGGCATCAGATGCGAGTTCAAGTAAAAATTAAACCTGCCTTGATCACAGTAATCCATTAAATTGAAATTAGAAGCTGCGCTGTATGAGGCAGATTACTTGACTTAGCAAGAGAGGAAGATGTAAGAAGTTCAGTTGTCTTCCTACCTTGCCCTCGCCAGCTTCAAAGTTGGCCTAGGGGATTAGGTTCTCTTCCGGGAGGATCCCTGGAGGGTGATGCTCATTTTTTTGTCCCATTTCTATAATCTCTCATCCCTTTCATCATATGCCTATATTCATTTCTATCTTTTGATGGTTTTCTAGTCTCTTGGAATTTTCATTTACGAGGAATATTTGTGGGAGAGAAGTCGATGAGCTCTTTGATTTGCTTCTAGTTCTCGACTCCTCATAAAATCTCTCATCCCTTTCATCACACCAAGTCTTTTATCCAGCACTTGACCACTACCCCTCATATTTCTTTTTTTTCCCCCCTTAACTCTGTTAACTAAGGTGCTAAAGTTCCCTTTGAGGCTTGTGTTTTCTGTTGGATTGCGGTCTTATTAGAGTTAACAACAACAATCTACGGCATCAAAGGAAGCCCTATAAGGCACTATCTTCATGTGTGTGTGTGATGTGTTTAAGTAGTGGGAGACTAATGAACACCTGTTTTTGAGATATATTCCAAAGGTCCCTAGTTCGAATTCCAAAGTATTTCCTATTTTTTAATTTGTTTCTTCATGGTTGATCGAGTGAATAATGGAAATTTCTGCTGTCCATGTTCATGAGTTGATTGAACGAGAAAGCTGTCTGGTAAAACTTTGATGACAGCGATTTCCATGATTCATTGCTATTTGATTCATAAAGCAAGAAAAATATATGATCCCAATATTTAAAAAAAAAAAAAGATTCGCAAAAAGTCATGATCCGCAAATTATCCATTATATGAAACTGAAATCTGAACTTTTTAGTCAAAAGCAAGATCTTTAAAATTATCTCTGCTCAACAAGAACTGCATGTCAAGTTTTTAGAACTTCTAGCATCTAGAAAGCTACTTGTTCTAGTTACCAACATTGTCCTAAAATTTGCATGTTACCATATTATGCTTTTCCTCTTGCTGGTTAAAGTTCTTAATATATCATGAATTTATAATGAGAATAACCGGATGTAGGAAACGTTCACTTTTGGCCAATTGTGAATGCAAAGAACTCTGAGATAATAAATGATAGACCAGGTACCATTGTTTCCAGACACCTAGCCTTGCCAAAGTGCACACCTTTCCTAACACTGCTTTTGAGTAATATATAATTTGTACTTGTTTTTCACCCTCCATTTCAGAAAACTTTTCTTTTCCTATTTTTTCAATCAGTGCAGAATATTGAATTACAATGAGATCACAAGCATCGGTAGAGCAACTTGTATGATTGTGTTAGACTAATTACTCTTGTGTTTCTATAATGCCAGCTTGGATTAGAAGGCCAATGAAGCATAAACTGGAAAGGAAGAGTAGGCCTAAGGAAGGTGAGGTTCTCCAGATGCCTACTGCTGATCACCGTCCTCCCGACCCAAAGGAAAGGGATGAGGTTGGTGCCTTGAAGAAGCTTCTGGCAGGTAAAACTTTAACCTAGATCCTTTCAGGTGTTAACATGTTGACAACTCCTTTTTTGAAGTGGCCATTTGGCTCACAGGAAGTAGGAATTTTTTTTTTTGCATAGGGTAACTAGGCAAGGGAGTTCCTCCTTTTGGAAGAAGAAGTGGCTCTTCGATTCTTTTTTTTTTAGAGGAAGTTTGGAACATGCTAATGAGAGTGCTGACTGATTTGCAGTCCGGGAAGAGGAGATCAACAGGTTGTATGCTGAGTTAGCGAGGAAGGATGAGCTTTTGGAAGCCAATGCAGTGGACTTGGCCTAAAACAGGGCATAAGTTTTGGGGTATATTAGTGCATACAAATGGTCTATCCAGATATGAATCTAGAAGATCTTGAAAATTAGATAAATATCTAAAAATAAAGGTAAAATCTCACAAAATCATTTTTAACCAGAAATATATACAGTACTATTTAGAAATGTTATAATGATTTCTTTGGTTTTGATACATGGAGTGATATTGTCAACTATTATTTTTAGTTTCTCACATGGCACCAGGTGCTGGATATTAGTATTATAATACGCTTCACTCTGAGCAGGGCCTCTTTGCAGGTTTGCTGTGGCAAATGGCAATCAACTTGTACAACGGTACGTTTTAAAACATTCAAGTTAGTATTAGTATTTCAATTCTGCACCCATCATAAAACTCTTCATGCTTTATTATACTTTTGTTTCCTGACCTTCGGTGCTCGGGTTTCCTCACTGCGTACTGTGTTATTGTTCTTGTTGCTCTACATGTTTTTTGTTTTACTCGATAGACCTTTTTTGTCCATTAGGGACCTTGTGGTCCTTGCATGTTTCTTCTGTTTGCTATGGTCCCTAATTAGAACTAGTGACACATTGGTGTTTGGATAGTCATACTTCATGCACCAGCTTACTGCTACTAACTTGTTATGCATGGTGAAATTTGTGTCCTGTAATTCATCAGTGGGCAATGAATTTTTCTATGATGTCCTTATTTTGGTAGTTGAATTTTGTTCTTCTGAAACATATCCGGTGTCACTGTGTGTAGGTTAATAGTTGCTTTGGAGATTAGATGTGCAATGAACCATGGCACAAATCCTATTCAATAGTATATTCTTTTTGGGCTCCTTTTGACAATAATATATATTTTTATTTGATAATTACTTTTGACAATAATGTTATTCCTGCAAAAACTTGCATAGAGTTGTTGTATACAATACACTATTCCATTTCCCGTAGGAAAATCATCCTTATCATTAATTGTCATTTTTTCTTAAAAGAAGTCCCCCCTTTTCCTGCTCTTTTTACAAGTATCCCTCATGTTCTTTATAGAAAGTCACCATGGTGTAGATTACACATCAAGGTCTATGCAAGACCTCCTCTATTATTCCAACTTATTTGACTAGTTTCACTTCTTTGTCTCGGGGTTCTGAATAATAAAGCAGTTGCTTCTAATGATGGGAACCCTTAACCTCTATACCAAATAGCTTTGTGTGTTTGACCACTGGAGCAGTAGGGGCGTGTGTTGGTAGTCCATCAGACCTCGCACTGATACGCAACAGTGACATTAGAAAAATGTGTTTCAACATGTACTCAGTCATATCATTGCAAATGAAGGTGTTTTGGCACTTTTGAAAGGTGTTGGCCCTACTGCTAGAGCAGTGGTACTGAATATGGGCCTGCTTGCCTTTTATTGTCAAAATGTTGATTTTTTCCGGGGTTCCCTCTGGGTATGGAGAAGCTGACACAGTATTAGGTAAGCTGTTTCAAGTTCCAACACCTTGCTGCTGATAGCCCTTGTATTATCCGTTCCCAATGCTGTTTCTGTGAGGATGGTACCTCCTAGGGTATGCCAGGTTATTTACGCCTTTCAGTACCCATTTCGTGCTTGCATTATGTTTGCAATCCAATGACCTAACCAATTCTTCCGATAACTAGCTTGCAATGTTGCCAAATAATTTCTTCATTTTACTTTGAGGAGGATGAGTCCTGTTTAAATTGTCTTTGTACATTTTAAAGTCATTGTCCTGGCCTCAAAGACAGGATTATAATGCTGACTGATTTGCAGTTCGGCAAGAATAGATCAGCAGGCTGTATTCTGAGTTGGCTATGAGGGATGAGCTTTGGAAGGCTTCTGTGGTGTACTTGGCCTAAAACAGGGCATAAGTTTGTGATTTAGTATAGTGCAAACAGATGGTCTATCTGGACTTGAATGTGGAACATTTTGATTTGTGAAATGCTTGGCCCAACAATGTTGGCATCTTTGGGTCTCATAAGACAGCCAACCCATTTCTGCATGTAAGACTCCTAAGTGTAGTTTGGAATGTGTAAACTGCAAAATATAGCCCATTATGTAAAGACATAATAGTACTAATTTACTAACTAGAGCTGCTTCTGGAACTCTTTGCCGTAGAACCAACTGCCTCAAAATATATAGTCAGTGTAACTCACTTTAAAGCGGTCTGCAGGTAAAAGATTCTCTCAAGTCAAAGTGAAGGAAAATATTTGAATCTACCAGAAAACAAAATATAATGCAAGTGCGTTATGACTGAGGGAGTCTTGCTAGTCATCTCATAGCCTTTTGCAAGTGCCAAGTAAGCCAGAGTCATTAGAAAGCATCTTTAAGCTATAAACTGTTGTGGAGGTAGTAAATTAACATATTGAATCTCATGAACCTCTAGCTCAGCTTCTTGTTTTTCCGAATAAATGATAGTGCCGGTACTACTACCTGATGATGTTTCCATATATCTCCTTCAAGAGGGGAGATTTCTCTAGTTCCCATGCTCATAACAGAACTCCCTCATCTTTTTGCTCCAAACTGTTTTTTTCATACTGTTTCTAAAAATTTCAAGATTTTTCACCCCAACCATTTCTGTCAGTAATTTAGGCCTTGCATTATAGCTAATCTGCAAGCGCTTTGCCTTCCTTTTGTGCACTTTACTCCAATTACCTTTCAAGTAAATAACTGAAATAAGCCAATGACACATACGCCTCACACCTGAGCACCTAGCCTTGTCCGGGTGCACTCTTGTCCAAACACTGTTTTTAAGTTGATAATGTTGTCGATATTAGTCTGAGAAGAAACTTGATATAATTGCTTGAAAGGGCTTGGCTCTCTTTGACCTATCTATGCTGCACCCCTGACATTCTGTATCTGTTATGAAAATTTTCACGTTGGAAGTCTTTGGATAGTATTCTTATCTATATATACATATATTTCTTTTGAAAAGGTGTTTGGTTAGTGTCACATCTTCTGGAAAGATAGAAAACTATTTGGCCCTAGAGTAAACATCCATTGTGAATGAATCTAATGAGCACTTTATTGATTCATCTTGTAATTGTTTATGTTTCTAGGCTGGTTGTCTATGTTTTGGTGATTTGTGTAAGGCAAGGATCAACAGAACATGGTTTTATTGTTATAGTACTGCTAAGCCGTCATTCTGATAGCACCCTATTTTAAAAAGCTTGCATGCATTACTTTTTTGGGGTTAGATACCGGGTATTTTTCAATGATTTGCAAGGATCTTGAATCACGCGTTTATTTTTTCTTGGCTCCTAAATTAAGGTAATATCAATGTTTTTTTTTTTTCATTTTTGTTTTTTTTTCCCTGTTTCGCCCCTTCCAAATTCACTAATTTTCATACTCCATTTTGGTGAATATTGTTTTGCATTCATTTATTGTAGAATAATGAATATACGACTTTGAGATTCTGACCATAGGTAGATCAACTTGTATGAATTTACATGAGATGAACTAATGGATCTTTGTGAATTTGTAATACCAGCTTGGACTAAGAGTCCATTGAAGAAAAAATGGAAAGGAAGCGTAGACCTAAGAAAGGTGGGGTTCTCCAGAGGGGTGTTGCGGATCACTGTCCTCATGATCCTGAGCAAAGGGACGAGGTCGGTACATTGAAGAAGCTTCTAGCAGGTATACTTTTAGCATAAATTTTTTCAGTTGGTGAGTGTTGACATCTTAACAACTCTTTTCTTCAAGTGGCCTTTTGGCTTTCATTTGGAAATTGTAATTTTCATAAGCTTGTAATTTTTTGATAATTTCCAAAACTGTGTTGGGGCGACAACAAGAAGTTGAAGGTTCATTTGTATGAGGACTAGGCGAGTGAGTTCCTCCATTTGTGGGAAGTTATGGAATCCCTGATTTCCTACTTTATAGAGGAAAGTTGTGTTTTCTTACTAACCAAACAACCACTACCGATTATGTATAAGCTAATGCGTGTGCTGACTGATTTGCAGTTCAGGAGGCTGCATGTAGAGTTGGGTTAGAAGGAAGAGCTTTTGAAGTTGGCTTAAAACACAGGGCATAAGTTTTGAGTTCATTTTTTATTTTTTATTTTTTTCTGGAAGTTTCGAGCTTTAGTTTAGTGCAAGCAATTGATGTATCTGGACACATGAATGCAGTAACTATTTGAAACGTGAGATAAAAGAGTTGGTTCTAAGGATTTTCCCTTGTTACCATAATGTTTTCAAGATCAATTTTTGTTTGCAACTATAATTGTTTATAGTCTATGAACCTGAATCTTTGGCATGCAAATGAGAAGTTGAGAACTGCTAAGAAGTAAGGGGGAGCTCCACTTGATAGTCTTCATGATTCCGTTCTCTCTCATCATCAAACCACACTTCGATGATGTTCATATTTAATGGGCTGCACTCATAAAACTCAACAATTACATATAGCATATTGTGTAAAAACTCATTTCATTTGGAATTATAACTCAACAAAGTCTCCTATTTTGATGATGACAAAGCAAATCTGTTATCTATTATATCTATGTAATATATAAAGCCAAAAGGGTGTTTTGGTTGTCTAAATTTTAGTAGACAAAAACACCCTTCCTATTACCCACAAATTGATTGAATAGTTAAGGATATATTTGTAACTTTGCCAATGGTCATAACCCATTATAACTACCACTCCCATAACTCCCCAGAATCCCTCTCTTTGTGCTATGAATATAGTGAGAAAATAATAGAAAAAGAAAAAGAAAAAAAATGAAAGGAAAGAAACAGACTCACGCCCCACCCACAAGGCCACAACCCCTCTCTCTTCTCTATGCTATGAAATATGAATGATGGCAGTTTAATTTTTGTACTATTTTTGAGTAGCAACTCTCCATTCTATACCCAAATCAAATACCAATTTCCCCATTCAAGAAAATAATCGGCAGCCTATTTATTTATTTTTTGGGTGTTCTAAAAACCATATGTGTTAGTCTTTTTTTTTAATTTTTGTACTAAGTAGCAACTCTCTATTCTATACCCAAATCAAATACCAATTTCCCCATTCAAGAAAATAATCGGCAGCCTATTTATTTATTTTTTGGGTGTTCTAAAAACCATATGTGTTAGTCTTTTTTTTATACATATGTTAAATGTAGTATAAGATATTCCCACCACTATTTCAAGGTTTTTTTTTAAAAATTTTAAATTTATCATTTATATGCGCCCCACCTTTCAATTTCTCAGTAATCTATAAACCTTAACATTATCAAAACAAGAAACCCATGAATTAAAAAATTGTTTGATTGGGAATTTGGAAACTAAAAATGAAAAGTCAAACTTATAGCATTATAAGCATAATTAGCTACTTTGATAGCGGTTCTATCGATCAATGAATATACTTATTCAACCACACGCATTTGCGTGTGTATCAAAACTAGTATATTTATAAATGAATCATGTGAATTCTAGACTTGACACGTAGGCATCTAAATTATCCTTAGGTTAATGCCAAGTTCACATGTCTTGCCACATTACTACGATAATGTTGAGCTAATTTAATGACCCATTAATTAGAAATGAATACATATAGTAATAAATAGGGTAAAAGATATACCAAGATTTAATGTAAATACCGATAGGTATACCGACGTTGCAGAAAATACATTGAGGTATACTTCGACCAGTCAAAGATGACGTGACACTATATTTTTAAAAATTTAGTTCAATTTTAGGATCTTATGACGTTAATGCCCTTAGTATACCTTGTTGTAATTCTTAATTAATAAGTAAATTTNTGCGTTGTATTTAGATATTTGTTTGTATTTTTTTATCTTTTTTATTTTCTTTTAATTTATGTATCAATGTTATTAAGGATAAAACCTTCAACCTTCTACATGGGTTTTTATTGACATTTTACTTGCTCCAGAAATCAAAATTCTCATTTGCATTCAATTAACTTCACCAAAATAATATACTTCAGCATATTTTCTAAAACATCAGTATACCTATCTGTATTTGCCTAAACCTCAGTATACCCCATTGAAATTTACCCAATTATTTATATCAATTTTTCCAAATAGTACTCCCTCCGTCCTTGAATAATCTTTGCAGTTGCTTTATGCACACATACCAAGGATGAGGCAAAATTACTCTTTACCCCTTATATAAAGTGAAAGATGAGGGAATAAAGTTTTAGAGGCAAATATAAGGAGAGTTATTTTTGTAACATGCGTGACAATTATTGGCCAAATAAAGGAGTGAAAAGTTTATTCATGAACGTACCAAATAGAAAATTGAAAAGTTTATTCAAGGGCAAATGGAGTATTTTAAAATATCATCTTTTACTAAGTTTTCAAATTTATGCAATTACAATTATTTATGGTCAAAGTTTACGTTGTTTTAGTGGCGTTGCAAATTAAAAGTAACGATTACTACTATAGGATGGAGGAAGTAAATCTTTGACTTTAATATCTTAAAAAAATACTTATACTGAGAATGATAAAAGTTGTAACCAAAACTAATGATGCAGAAGTTTCAATGTACGGAAACTAAACGGCTCAAAACTACAAAAACCAAAAACATTGATCAAAGATACACTTGGAAAACCATTTAAAAAAAAAAAAAAAAAAAAAAAGCTTATACGGAGTATCTTCAAACCCTATTGCATTATCTGTGGAAAACACTAGATCTTATATTCAGGAGCTTAAGAGAACGAGAAAGATCAGAACCTGAAAGGGCGTTGAGGCCATTGATGAAAGTCTTGAAGAAAGACGTGTCGCCGTGGTCGATCGGGTGCGTATTATTAGCTTCCAATTCGCTATGCTGCTGATCAACCACCAGGCGCTGTGTTAGGAAGTTTATCTCACTGGCTTCACCCTCCATCTATGGCCGAGAGAGGGAGAAGAGAGAGAATTGAAAAAGAAAACTGTATGTTGCTTTCTCGTGGGCAAACTCAGGAAAGAAAGAAAAGAGATGAGGGTCGTAGGTGGATGGATAGAATACTGTCTTATATATATAGACAAGAGTTTTGTGAATTTTGTAATCTTTATTATTTGTTTATATCGTGTATATATATACCAACACGTTATTCACAACGGTCGTAACTCGTAACCTCTAAAAAAGGACACAAAATCATACTATGTCCTGCCTAATTCATTTTCATTTTATCATGACTGACGTCTTGGCTTTGTATTGGTTTTTTCTCAAAATAAGTCATACGAGTAGTTTGCTTATACTCCATCCGTCCCAAAAAGTTCTTTACGTTGTACTTTTTACGGTTTCCAATGCGACACTTTGACCATGAATATTTGTAATTTTATATAAGTAAAAACTATAAAATGATAATATTATGAAAATACTAGT
>BSSO01006178.1:0-12260 GCA_030267885.1 Mesembryanthemum crystallinum
CTAACAAGAGGCTAATAAGTTTTACTACTATCTGCTCTTGATAACAACTCAGTTTCCAGGTCTACTTTTGATGATTCTCATTTCTCATCCTTTGTATCTAACTTTAGAAACTTTTTGCTCATTGGGCAGGTTACATCTCCAAATATGGTGGAGTTCTTCGAAAATCTTGGCGTTGGCATGGAGTCCTCTGATATGTCATTCTCAGTGAGTCTAGAGAAAGGGCAGGGATATGAGTGGGGAAGCCGAAGTGGGTTAAGAAGTTTGTTTGCACAGAAGAGTAATGCAGTAAACCCATACTTCTGGAAAATGATTCAAGAGTTATTCAAGTTTAAAGATGATGTGATAATGTAAGTCAGTCAGTTTTTGCTATATGATTCAAGTGCCTGCTCTACACATAACTTAAGTATTTCATTTTTTCCTCGTAATGTTATTCTTTTTCAGATTCTAGTGCCATGCACACTTGTTATGTTGAATTATGATGCCAACTTGTCTTCTTAACAAAAATCAGAGAAATCAAGTAGATACTATCTCTATCATATGCTATTATTTTCCTAAGTTTCAAGAGCTAGGATGGTCACAGGTCAAATTTGTATTTCCATTGTGGTTTTGTTGCACCTAAAATGCATATTTCTCTTCGTTTAAGCATCGAAAGTGTGATGGATGTATCTTCTGATGGCACTGACAATTAACTTCTTCCTCAAGGTACCTTGAAATGCTTGAAAATAACCCAGACATGGACCGTGCTGAAACTCTTGGGCATTTTATCAAGTCAAGAGGTTATTCTGATTTGTTTCAGAAGGCTTATCTGGTAAGATTGCCGGCTGTTCTTCAGTCCTCACATGCTTTAATTGCCTCTTAATACAATTAAGCCTTTTAAAGTTGTATTCAGCAAGGCTCAATACCATTTTTTTGTAGGTTCCCTTGTGTGCTTCAATCTGGTCTTGCCCTTCAGACACCATGATGAACTTTTCTGCTTTTTCTATCCTTTCCTTTTGTCGCAATCATCACCTGCTTCAGGTTTATTTCATTGACCTTTATATTTGTTGCCTCTGTTTTTATCTGTTTCTCTAACTAGTTGGTTGAACATCCGGTGGTCGCAGTTACTTGGGCATCCACAATGGCTTACTGTGAGCTCACATTGTTATGCGAATAAGGTTTTAATACTGTGCTTTGTTTATTATGCAAGCTGTAACTTGAATAGTATTTGCAACGAATCATTTCTTGCAAGCTATATGATTTCATCTCATTATCCTCTAATTTTTATTGTTATTTTTCACAGATTAGAGAAGAGCTTGAGGTTAGAGGAAGTCAAGTAAAAACCAGTTGCGAGGTCCAATCTGTTTCAACGAGTGATGAGGGTGAGTGAATAAACTTTCATAAACATCATTGAGAATATAGGAGGCAGTTGTGGATGTTTCTTTGTCCACAGTAAGTTTGGTGACAAGATAATATATGATGCTAATTTTGAATTTCCTGGCTGGTTTATTGTATGGCTAAGCTTGGTAACTACGCATATGAGTTTCTCCAAGGAGTATCTTGGTAGAGCTATTTAGATTTTTGATTACACATTTAGTTGAAATGATATTGACAAAGCATAAATTTTCTGAAGCTAATTTAGATTTATGATTATACATTAAATATGAATGATTCCACAATAGGATATTGATGGAAAATACAATATGGGTGTTATCCTAATGGCACTCATACAGAATTGTCACAGTGGGAGGGGTAAAAAAAAATGGGGAAGAAAAATATGATACATGAAGAGCACTAGAATATACTGAGAAGGTGGGAATGGGCTCAATGGAATATAACATTTGCTTATTTAACAAATATCTCATACCCCATGAGTAATTTCGAGAACAAAAGCCATCACATTCAGACCAACTGCTTCGTTTTCAGAGATTTACAAACCACGTAGCTGAGATAAATTAAGGACAGCTTCAAAAGGTAGTGGGTTTAAGGACAATATTATATCCTTTGCAGATTGGAAGAATAAAATGCCGAATGCCTAAATAACTATAGATAATATTGCTTAAATATCTTAGAAGATGCTGTAGAGGTTTGTGGAGGTCAAGATGTATGCAACCTTATTACTGATAGGGCTTGTGGGAGAGGCGGTTTTCGATGTGCACAAATGCACACCCATAAGTTATAAGTTATTAAATGAAGAAACCGGATTTTTATGTAATACCTTAGTACAACAGGAGGCTGCATATGATGAGAAGAATGACCGACCTCATGGAGTCATCTCTATTTTGTTACTTGAGGCTAAAGATTTCTGATGTTTCCATTTAAATATATTGACCAAAATATATGATTTATCTTTTGGTCCTTGGTCTGTCAGTGATCTGCATTGGAGTTCCATGATCGTTATTGATGCTTTTGCAGGTTGTACATTATGTTGGGGTGACGGTTCACATGATGTATATGATGGATGCATTATAGCTGTTAATGCCCCAAATGCCATAAGGGTATTAGGAAATCAAGCAACATATGATGAAGCGAGCATATTAGGTGCTTTCCAATATGTGTATAGGTATGTCTACCCTTTTCAGGCAGTCTCTTGGTTGTGTCGTTATGGACCTCTTATAGTTGCATAACAAGATTGGTATTTAACTTGCAGTCTCTTTTTTCTGAGATTTTCATTCAATGATCCTTATTCCCCCTTGCTATGTGCATTATATATCATCATAATTAGTGAAGTCTCTTTGAGAAAGGGTGTTAGTTAATTCCTTTTCATGGTGACTATTAAGAACTGTTTGGTAGACAGCTGTGTCTTTTAGGAAAAGGTTTCTCCCCACCCCCTTCCAACGCACAAGTTTTCTTCAAAAGGCAGGGTATGACATGTTGAATGATCCATTTTCTTCACTTGCTAATATTAACATGCACTTTTCAACTCTCTGTGGGCAGTGATATATTTCTTCACCATGATACAATGTTCATGCCTCAAAACCGAGCAGCGTGGAGTGCATGGAACTTTATGGGGAGCATAGACAATAAAGTGTGTTTGACAAACTGGTTAAATATACAGCAGGTATATGTTCTCTTCATTTAAGCTAACATTCTATTAAGGAGTGAGAATAACTTAGGGTATAACATATTTAATTGGTTTTGCCGGATCTCCATAATATGAGGCTTCATACCTCTCTTGTTGTATGGTGAGCTTTTGTGGCTGTGTTATGTGCACAAGAGGTGTGAAGCTATGCAGTATCCTTGCTACTGTACTGGATGTTCTATTAAACTGATGTAGCTTGGATTGTTTCCTTTGACATTTTGATCATTCGGAAGACATAGCTTTTTGTCCTGTGATTCTAGTTGACAGTGGAAAGCATTTAAATAATTTAAAGAACAAACAGCTTCCGACAGTTACCCTACCTTTTAAATAGTAATATTTAGTACTGCAGTAGAGGTAATGCACGGTCAGATGCTAGAGATGTAATGATTAGTAAGAGTATTGGTTTACTCATGTCTATGACGACTTCTAAAAGCATTAGCGAATATTAAATAATGTTTCTGACCTTTTGCTATCTTTGTTGTGCCAGTGCAATAATTTAGCAGTATTTTATCTGTAATTTTTTTTATTGCTTCAAATATCCTTGGTTATATTTTTCTTGAAAACTCTGTTTTTGACCATGCAGAATATCTCTGAGACAATTGTACCTTTCCTAGTGACTCTTAATCCACCTCATCCGCCAGAGAATGTGTTGCTCAAATGGTCTACCGGTCATCCTGTACCCTCTGTTGCAGCAACAAAGGCATCACTCCAGCTTAGTCGTATTCAAGGAACAAGAGGAATTTGGTTTTGTGGAGCATATCAAGGTAAGAGTTGTATCAAAGAAGTCTAGAATCATCCTCATGATTCATATCCAAGCATCTCTTGATATACAATCACCCTTTTTTCACTACAAGAAAATAGAAGAATGTGAAATATGAGCATTATAATTCATAACCCATTATGTTTCCTGATCAACAGTCATATCATATATGACTTTTTTTTATCACAANTTGTGATGGTATCATTGTGGTAGTATTGTGTTTTTACGAAAAAATAGTATCAGTTGCCAACTTTGCAGTTGCCTCAAGTCACATGTGTGTATGTGTTTGTTTTTCTTTTTTCTTAACTTTCAGGCTATGGCTTTCATGAAGATGGGTTAAAGGTATAACTTTTGTTATTTTTTTGTTTTTCAGACTAAATTTACATAACATTGAAAAGTTACTTCTCTGTTGTATCATAATTGATTCGGTAAGGCAACATAGATCTTCCATCCGTTGTCTCATACCCTGCTTCGGCAGGGATCACCTTCGGATTGTTTTTTTTTTTTTTTTTTTTTCCTTTTCCTTTTCTCTAGGGGACAGCATTTGTGCCCTTGTTGTTCTAGTGCATGAGAATTAGAAGGCATCTTAGGTACTGTCCAATATTTACTAATGAAACTTCACGGGTGGGACTGCAATATTTTCAGGCTGGCATGGTTGCTGCACATGGTTTGCTGGGAAGAAGCTTCAGCATTCTAACAAACCCTAAACAAATGGTGCCTTCTTTGAAAGATGCAGCAGCTTGCATTTTTGTGACCAGATTCTTCAGGCGCTTTATTTCCACTGGCTGTTTGATGTATGTATATGTTGTTAGATTCATAACTCGAACTTCTGTAGCTATCAAATGATTTGACATTCTTTTAAACATCGATGACCAAAGAAGAGACATCCAAATCTTACTTGCATCCTTCTCTGTTCCGTGGATGTGTTAAATGCAACAGTTTATTGGAGGAGGGAGGTAAGGTTCTGACCTTTGAAGGGTCGAACAAAAGCTGCACTCTGAAGGTTGCAATAAGGGTTCACAACCCCCAATTTTATTGGAAGGTATATTTCCTTGGTTGCATAGTGTCAATTCTCGTGTTTTTGGCCATATTTTAATCTAATGAGCATAAGACATTTTCTTACAGGTCGCTACAGAAGCTGACTTAGGCCTTGCAGATGCATTTATTAATGGAGACTTCTCATTTGTTGACAAACACGAAGGCCTTCTAAACCTATTCATGGTAAAATAAGAAATTTCTGTACAGCTGTTATGACACTTGGCAATTTATGCATTTTAAGTTTTTGCTTGTCAAATTTTCATATGCAGATAGCTATCGCAAATAGAGATTTGAATTCTTCTGCCTTGATGGCTAATAAAAAGAGGTATGTCTAAATGTGGACCCTTCTAGAATGGGTATGTTACCAAGCTGTCACTTACTTTAAGTAAATATTCTACATTCTGCTGCCAATGGTTCAGGGGTTGGTGGACACCAAAGCTTCTTACAGCTGGGGTAGCGTCTGCAAAATACTTCTACCATCATGTTTCTAGGCAAAACACACTTACACAAGCTCGTCGGAATATTTCTCGCCATTATGACCTGGTATGAGAACTTAACCAATCTATTATTAACCTTCACTTTACCAATGTTTGTGAGTCCAATGCAGCGTGTTCTTGAATTATTTTTCAATTACACATCTATTTGGCATATCCGTTAAAGCCTTACCTGACTTTTAATTTCCACAAGCAACTTTGTCTTTTCATTTTTTTTTTCTTTTTCCTCCGTTAGTTGTACATGACAGGATAAGTTTTTCATTAGGTGGAAAGAAAATGTTGTACTGCCTTAACTTAATGATATGGCACCTTGTGAGCCATTAACAAAAGGGAAAGAATGAGAATCTTATTATCATTCCCCAGGTGCAACTTTTCTAGTTACACTGAGAGTCCTATGAAATGTCATCATAACAACTTGTAATTTGCTGACATGAAATTTTTTGGCTCACAAAATGCTCTCCAATGTGATTTCTATGATTGTGCTGGTTACATTTGTATTGGACAATATGTAATCATAAATCTGTTCCTACTGATTTCCTTTCTTCCAATTTATTTATTCATTGCAGAGTAACGAGATATTTTCCCTTTTTTTGGATGAGACAATGACATACTCTAGTGGCATCTTTGAGGTTAATTCTAATGCCTTCCAACTTAAAACATTCTAGTCTTTTCAAGCTGCAAAGCTTAGCAACTCTTGTTGATTAGTGCTGCTCAATTTGACGCATTTATCATGTAATTCATTGATGCCTTACAGTCTGAAAATGAAGACTTAAAAGTTGCACAGCTTAGAAAAATGTATCTTTTGATTGAAAAGGTATGAACTCTCTGATTTCGCCTCTTTCATTCTTTACCAGATATTCCAGTCCTGTAGACTGGCTGACATTTATTTTTTGACGATGATCCAGGCCAGAGTGGAGAAACATCATGAGGTGCTTGATATTGGTTGTGGTTGGGGTAGCTTTGCTATTGAAATTGTGAAGCGAACTGGATGCAGATACACCGGCATTACTCTTTCAGAAGAGCAATTAAAATTGGCAGAACAGAGAGTGAAGCAGGCTGGGTTACAGGTAGACTTAATATCACTAATCTTTTGATACCTTGATGACTTGATGAGGGCATTTTTGGTTATTTTATTATACTTTATTTTGACTTAATATTTTTACCAACTTTTATGAGCAGTTTGAGGGGCAATATCATTTCTGTGCTTGCTAGCTTCAATTAAGTTTTATCCCTGCTCCTTTAATCCTTCAAGGCTTCAACCACAGTAACAAGGTTCATCTAAACATGTTATGCAGTATTAAACTGATGATAAAATCTAGAACTAATATAGATAAAGTAACCTATTATCATGCAAAGCGTGATCTCCCTTTGTTAGAAGACCCAAGATTTTTTAATGGAAATGAAAACCTGCGTTAAGAAGAGTTGTGAGCAGGGTTTGAAATCACATTATTGGTTGCTATAGGGGTAATGGTCAAGGCCTCATGGAAGCGGACCGATATGGGTGTCGTGTATTGGGTCGAGGTCTTCGCGGTGTGAATTTTTGGAGGTTGTATCGATCATTTAGTTGCTGTTTCGGCCTTGTACCGGCCGTATTGGCCATGTATCTGTCGTAGCAGAGACTCCTTTACAAACCAAGATTCGCATATCGTCAACCTTAAAAACTGATATGTATCGTGCGTATCAGACTATAGTTGATACCATGGTTGTGAGATGAAAAGTCATCCCAAAAAAATTTAAGTCTTCCTAGAACCAAAAAAAAAAAAAAAAAGGAAGTCTAAACCAATTTAAATGTCATCTGGTTTGTCTCACCCAAGTTTTTGCCTTGTAAGAAAAGGCTTATCATTGTGGCAATTTTTATATATTGTTAATGATTACATAATTACATTAGCCAATACATATATACGCACATGTTTCGCAACTAGTTTATGCATTAACACAAATTGGGCAAGTACTATGTACAAAGTTAGGATCATGTGAGTCCAATCTCTAGATGAGAATTGTGATAACCATTTACAAGTTAAACATGTAATTTTATTTTATTTTGCGGTGAGTCAAACATGTAATTATTTAGAATCAACATATAGAAATAAAGAATATGTAATAGTTTGTTTGCCCCTTCACCATTCCACCTTACCCTGTACTAGTTACCCTTAGGCCCTTACGCCTCCTCACCATGCAACTGATAAAAATTGGCAGCAAGTCGATTCAATGACACTATCTATTCTACTAGACTGGCATTTCCAATGAGTACTTTCATTTTTGTAGTTTTACATGTCTACGAGTTTTTAGGGTTCATTTATCCCGTAATCACCCATCCTAAGCATAGGGTATGTATCTTTTTCTTTTTCCAGCATAACCAATGTTAAGCTTTGAGGTCTCTAGGAGTTGGAACGTTGGATGAGGGAGAGGAGGGAGTCGGAGAGGAGACTAATTTCGCCCATGGTTGATGAACTAAAAAGTTTCCGTTAACCACCAGGTTTGATTGAGAAAGGTAGAGTTATTACTAGAGCAACCATCAATTTATAAAATACAACTTATAATAAATGAAAAGAAACTACATTGTCAAAATTAAAAGCAAACATCTTCAAGCAACAAAGAATAACAAATATATGGCCCGACGTTATACTAACCCCAGCATCGCTTTCATTATTATCGTTAGGGGTTAATTAATTTAAAAAAAAAAAAAAAAACATAGATAGAAACACTAGGTTGGCAGGATAGGGAAAGTGAAACTAAGGTTAGTTAAATTCAGGCTTCTCATAATTGGAATTAATTTTGTTGGATTTTCTTTTTTATTTTTGACTTGTTGAAGCTTTAATTTGGCAGTTTACTACTTTACTTTTAATAAACATGCTTGTATTGTTGGCTGTTAGATCTGAAATCAGATCAACTGGATGTGTTTATGTTCTCATTTTAATGGGTGTTCTCACCTTAACCTAACTGATACATACCCCCCCCCAAAAAAAAAAAAATAAATAAATAAAAAATTATCCACCCACAAGTGTGATTGTGGGGCATAACCCTAGCAAGTAACCAGCATGCAAAGGCTCTTTGAGAGAGAATGTGGAAGTATATGAACATATGGAAACCTAATTTTCAGTCTTAAGTATGGAGAAGTAACTTTTATTCTGAAGAGATACATTATGAATTGATTATTGGGGGAAGTAATAGCAACAGTTAAAAAAAGGACTGTTGGAAATGGGAATAAATCAAATACACTGCTGTAGGTAACATATGGTAGAAAGTAATTCATACTCAGCATTATTGTGTTTTTTATTTTATTTTATTTTATTTTAGATATAGGGTATAAATGTGGAACTAGATATGTTGTGCTCAAGTCTGGCATGTCATTACTCCTATTGGAGTTTATTCTATATATCTTGAAATCATGATCTTCACTACTGTTGTCCGGTCCCCTCTTTATCATGTATAATGTAATACAGTAATATTTTCTGCTCTCTCATATCAACTAAATTGAAATGCTCACAGGATAACATAAGGTTTCTTCTCTGTGACTATCGCCAACTGCCAGAAGCTCACAAATATGACAGAATTATCTCCTGGTGAGTAACTCTTAAGCTTTCTGGCAAAATGTTGTCCTCCATCGAGAATTGATAGTCACTATTTTGGTGTAGTTCTTACTAATGATGTGACTATTAACTAAGGACGGAGTAGGACGCATTAATGGCATAGCTCTTTCTTCCTTTCATCGTCTTTCTATTCTTTGAGCATTGATCTTCTTTCTGCTCCAGTGAGATGCTGGAACATGTAGGGCATGAATACGTGGAAGAGTTTTTCCACTGTTGCGAGTCCATGTTGGCACCTAATGGACTTTTTGTTCTTCAGGTATTAGCATTTGGTTGACTTGATGTAACTAAGCATTTATCAATTTTGTTCCGAGAAATATATCACCTCTCTGGGCTTTCACTGAAGTGTTAGCGTTTTCAATACTATGTGATGTCCAAAAGGCTATTTCCACTAATAGTGTCTTGCTGAGGGATGTCGTGGTTGTTTCTTCTTCAGTTCATATCAATACCAGATGAGCGGTATGATGAGTACAGAAGAAGCTCAGATTTCATAAAGGAATATATTTTCCCTGGTGGATGTCTCCTTTCCTTAAGCAGAGTAACATCAGCAATGGCTACTGCCTCCAGACTTTGGTAAGCGCAATTGTGCCACAAGTGAAAACTAGAATAATGCATTGTGAACTTCTCTCTTCATTTATCTTTAAGAATGCTCAATGGCTTTACATCGCTCACAGTGTGGAGCACGTGGAGAACATTGGGATACACTACTATCAGACACTAAGATGCTGGAGGAAAAATTTTCTGGAGCATCAGAGGTTAGTTGTTCACTCATTAGTCAGCTCAAGCACTTTACTATTCTGCCTTGCCACAAATTTAAAGAATAGACAACGGAAATTTTGCTACCTTTGCTATGGTAGTCGTGTCGATACCGTAGGTGGAGATTACATAGTAGCTGAATGAACAAGAATTTTTACGAGGAAACTAAGTGAGCCATTTTATAGATACACATCAGATTCTTCGATTCATTAACAAGTTATCTCATTTTATGCCATTCTTCCATCATGATCTGTATAGATTGATGTGCTTACTATTATTTCTGCAATTGCAGCAAAATTCTTTCACTCGGTTTCGATGAGAAGTTCATCAGAACATGGGAATACTATTTTGACTATTGTGCAGCTGCGTTCAAGACACATACCCTAAAGGATTACCAGGTATGTTTTGGGACAATGGCTAGTCTCTTTTCTTGCAGTTCTGTTACCAATTAAACATTTGAAAATCTTTCAGATGGCCCGTTATCGGCATTTCTAAGCAGAAGACATTTGCACTCTTCTTTAATGCTCACTAGAAGCTACTATCTTACAGCAATATTTTCTACCAATCTCATTAGTCTCGCATCTTCAAAATGATTGTCTTGCATCAAAGCTGTACAGGAAGAGTAGTATTGCAACATCAGAATTAGTAGATCATTATAAAAATACAGCAGTAATAAATCGGAGGTTTTCCTGGCTGTTACCTTCAGGACCCATGGGATTTACTTGGGCAAAGCCTGGATACCCATGTTATCCGGCAATAAAAAAGAAAAGAAAAAAAGAATGTGATTTCCAGGACATCCCAAGATGAATTGATATTGCTAATGGGGGTGGTTACTGTTGATACAATGAGCTAATATTATTATGGTCTCATGGGTCAATCAGAATTCAGAAACAACCTCTTGTTAAGATTTTACCTTGATTTGGGTTATGGATGGGAAGCAAACCTAGTTGCTAGCAGCTGGAGCCTCTTGAAATGTTACATGGAGCAGTTTTTTTCAGCATTTCAGGGAGCCAAATGCCAATGACTAACATTTGTAGCTTCCTTGCATGCAAATTTCAGTTTAGACCCAAGTAACATGAGATCTTGTGTAATGCAGATCGTCTTTTCGCGGCCTGGAAATCTTGCTGCATTCAGTGACCCCTATGAAGGCATTGCTGGCAGCAGAAAAGTTTGAGTGTTGAATCCGATGCTCAACTGTGAACTTGGTGTTCCTGTCATTGCTGCCTTTCTCTCTCTCTCTCTCTTTTCCATGGAAGTTTCCCAGGTGATCGTTAACCACTGAAGTTTTTGTTTCGTCTTTTAGAGGGCTTGAGCATCAACGGATGTTAGTAATAAGCTATGTATTTTTATTTTATCATTTGATTGAGTGATGTATTTACCAACAGATATTAATCATTTTCACGCCTCAATAAAAAAAGTAATTTATTTAAGGAAGAATATTTTCAATATTGGCATCAAAATATTGTAGTAACAGCATATGAAGTTCTACGATATATAATGCATTTTTTGTTTTTTTTTTTTTTTTTTTTTTGCTCAGTTTAAACTGAACCATGCTTAACAGGGGACTCATTTTGACTATATTTTGGTAATAGAAGCTTGCATTTCGAGGTCGGATCAGCTAGAAATACAAGTGCAACTATAAGATCCTAAATTCCTAACAAGGTTAACATCACACTTGGCCAATATGCATGATATTGCTACATGATTTTGGGTGGTAATTAAAAGGATATATGATTGACCTGCGGATAATTGGAGTACACATTTTTGCATTTGAATTGTCGTTTTCTTACTGACTTTACCGTCTTCTCAAATAGAAATGATAGATTGTTGAAAATAAAAATACTCCCTCTATTTTTTTTATATTTGTCGTTTTCGCTTTTCGAGGTCGAACTTTGACCTCCAATATCTCTAAAAATATATATCCAAAAATTATAAAAAGTACATATTATGAAAATACTTTTCGATACGAATCCAACCAATATTTTTTTATATTGTGAATGAAAGTAAATTTTTCACAATTTAATAGTCAAACTTGGACACGAAAATCTAAAACGTCATATAAAAAAAAAAAACGGAGGGAGTATCTTTCAGCCAATTTTACTGCACAATTTTCCTTTTTACCATAACGATCCCATACATGTAAGAAGGGTAGTTAACTAGTTATGGTTGAGCTCTCAAATTACTACAGTATGATATTTCAAGAAGATTCGAACTTAATTACACATTGAGAAATGTATGTTACTCTGATAAGTTGTTCACATGAGATCGATACATGTGAATTTGGCGACTGTGTTTGCGAACCCAAGTGTTCCAGCTGACATTTGGGTCAGACAATCGTTGGCTAAGGCATGGGCATGTTGGTCACTTCCTCTCAATACTGCTGAAATTACAGGAATTAGAGAGGGTTTGAAACTCATCCCAACAAACAATTGAAAAATATATTGTCTTGATCAACACTGATTGTGTGAGAGCAGTTTAGCTGATTAATTGTGGAGAATTATACGGATACACCAAGTGTGTAAAACAGTTATTTTACACCACCTAATAAAAAAATTATTTAATGTAAA
>BSSO01006179.1:0-12259 GCA_030267885.1 Mesembryanthemum crystallinum
AGAAGAAGAAGAAGAAGAAGAAGAAGAAGAAGAAGAAGAAATTGGGTTTAACCACCTTTAATAATAAGGTGTTTTAAAAGAACCACCTTTGTTGTAACTTTTTAAAATGACCACCTTTAATGTTACACTTCATAGAATATAGCCACATAGATATTTTTTCTTCCCATTTTGCCCTTACCTAAGTTGTTTTCCATTTGATTTGAATAAAAAATAAAAAATCAAACACTCTTTGAACATGCTAGGTTGAGGCCGATGATGGGGAGAAAGGAAATGAAAAATTGTTTTGATTGTTTTTATTATTTTTAAATCAAATTTAAAAAAATTAGGTAAGGGCACAACGGGAAGAAAAATCATTTTTTCTCACAATTCTGGTAATAGGTGGCTATAATCAATGAAGCGTAACATTTAAGGTGGTTATTTTAAAAAAGTTATAATAAAGGTGGTTCTTTTTAAGTACCCTATTATTAAAGGTGGTTAAACCCAATTTTTCATAATAATAATAATAATAATAATAATAATAATAATAATAATAATAATAATAATAATAATAATAATAATAATGAAAAATAGAGTATAGCACATAATAACAATAATAAAGAGTAAATAAAAACTGAATGAATAAAGGTGCAATTGCTACGAGCACAACACAAGACCAAAAATAAAGCAATATACTATCTAGGATCCTCTACTCTCGTCCTATTACCCAGAGTTTTCTATTAAGGGCCATGTCCTCGATAAGTTCTAAGAAGGACAAATCATGCCTTCATTTCCGCCCAATTCTTCTTGGGTCTACCTCTTCTTCTCTTGCAATCCCTAAGTACAATCTTCTTATATCTCCTCACCGGGGCGTCCGGATGTCGCCTCATAACATGTCCAAACCATCGGAGTCTCGTCTCTCCAACTTGCTCTCAATGTCGACAACCCCTACCTTATCACGAATCACTTCATTCCTAACCTTGTCTCTTCTAGTAAGGTCACACATCCAACGAAGCATCCTCATTTCGGCCACCCTCAATTTTTGAATATGATTCTTCTTGAGAGGCGAACACTCTGCCCCATATAGAATTGCCGGCCTAATTGCTGCACGATAGAACTTACTTTTCAATTTGAGTGGTATTTTCCTATCACATAAAACTCCCGAGGCATTCTCCATTTAAGCCACCTTGCTTTGATACGATGAACTATATCCTCATTTATCTCGGCGTTGCTCTGCATGATCGATCCCAAATACTTGAAACAATCTTTTCTCTGGACAACTTAATTGCCAATCTTGATCTCCCCCACATCTCGTGCCACTGTACCACTTTTAAAGCTACATTCCATGTACTCGGTCTTAGTCCGGCTCAATCTAAAGCCCTTTGCCTCAAGCATTTGTCTCCACAGGTCTAACTTGTTACTCACGCCTTCTCTGGTCTCATCTACCAAAACAATATCGTCGGAAAACAACAAACACCATGGCACATTCCCTTGGATAGTTTTCGTGAGCTCATCCAAGACTGTAGCAAACAAGAAAGGGCTCAAAGACGCGATCCTTGATATAACCCTATATCGATAGAAAAGTCTTCTATATCCCCTCCTGGCGTACGCACTCTAGTCTTGACACCCTCGTACATATCCTTAAAAACCCTTATATAGGCCATTAGAACTCCGTTAGTTTCCAATGCAAGCACCTCCACATTACTTCTCTAGGAACTCGATCATAGGCCTTCTCAAGATCAATAAAGATCATGTGCAGGTCCTTTTGCATGTCCCTATAATACTCCATAACATGTCTAAGAAGATGAATGGCTTCTGTTGTAGATCTCCTTGGCATGAAACCAAATTGGTTCTTCGAGATCGAAACTCCCTTTCTCACTCTCTTCTCAATCACCCTCTCCCATAACTTCATAGTATGGCTGAGTAGTTTAATACCTCTATAGTTGTTGCAACTTTGAATGTCTCCTTTATTCTTGTAAAGAGGGACCAATCTACTAAACCTCCATTCCTCTGGCATCTTACCAGGCCTAAGTATCTCATTGAAGAGCTTCCCTAGCCAGGTGATCCCATCTTCACCTAAGCTTGTCCATGGCTCTATAGGTATCTCATTAGGCCCAACTGCCCTTCCACTCTTCATTTTACTCATAGCTATTCTAATCTCATCCTTTGTGATACGACGACAAAAGGTGTAGTTACGAAATTGCGCGGATGAGCTAAGGTCACCTAAGGAAATGTTATACTATCACCAACCTCATCGAATAACTCGTAGAAGTACGTTTGCCACCTTTTCTTGATGTCGACTTCATCAACAAGAACTTGTCCTGTTCCATCCTTAATACATCGAACTTGATCCATGTCCCTGGTCTTACGCTCCCTAGCTTTTGCCACTCTAAAAATGTCCTTTTCCCCATCCTTGGTTTCTAGTTTTTGGTACCATTTCTCATACGCTTTGCCCTTGGCTTCTGCGACTGCTTTCTTTGCTTCCTTCTTAGCCACCTTGTATTTTTCTCTGATTTCCTCTCTTTCCTCATCTATGTTGTTCTCCCTTAGTGCTTTATAAGCAGTCTTATTAGCCTTTACTTTGAGTTGAACGTCCTCATTCCACCACCATGCCACCTTCTTGCTCCCCTTAGCCCCTCTCGACACTCCCAAGATTTCTTTAGCTTCATTCCTTGTGAGGCCAGCCACCCCCTCCCACATTTGGTTGGCATTCCTTCCTTGTTTCCAAGTTACACTTGACCCTACACTGGCCTTGAGTTGGCTTAGTAATTCCCCTTTAAGATTCCACCATTTGATTTTGTTACTCTTTTGCACACTTCTCTTCTTCCTCCACCCTTGTACTATAAAGTATGAAACCAATAGTCTATGCTGGGTAGACAAGCATGCACCAGGTCAAACCTTGCAATCCCTACAAAGACGCCAATTTGCCCCGTCGAACAAGAATGTAATCGATCTGAGTCCTTGCAAGTCTTCTATGAAAAGTAACAAGGTGTTCTTATCTTTTGTTGAAAAAGGAGTTGGCCATCCTCAAATCAAATGCTACTGAAAAATCCAATAATGCAATCCTGCCCTCATTCCTATCACCATACCCAAACCCTCCATGTGCGCTAGTAAATCCATCCGAGGTGGACCCTATATGACCATTGAAGTCACCTCTTATTATCAACTTCTCATTATGGGGGATATTTTGCACCACTTCGTCCAACTTTTCCCAAAATTCTCGCTTCAACTGATCCTCTAAACCTACTTGGGATGCATAAGCACTAATCACATTGAAAGTCTAATTTTTCACCACCAACTTTAGAGACATAATCCTATCGTTGACTCTCTTCACACCCACTACATGTTGCTTTAGATCCTCATCCACTAGGATACCTACACCGTGTTTACGCCTCGAACATCTTGAATACCATAGTTTGAACCCATTAATTTATCTTGCCTTCGCACCTGCCCACTTAGTCTCTTGGATGCAAGCTATATTGATCTTATACTTCTCTAAAATCTCCACTAACTCTAACGACTTTCCTGTAAGAGTCTCGATGTTCCAAGAACCAAACCGCAACAAACCATCTACCTTTTTGAGACCCTTCGGGTTCACCAAAGGACTAGCCCTAACTCTGCCATTGACACTCACAGAAGCCACAGTTCGACCCTCAAATAATAAGTCCAAAACCAAACCAAACACTAAAAGAATATTGCCATGAAAATAAGAGTCAACTAGACAACTATGAATACTAACAATACAGAAATAGGATAATAGGAAAGTTCAATAAAAATACCAACAACACTTAATACTAACAATAATACTAATAATAACAAAAGCAATACAAAATAAAAGCAATAATACCAGTAATAACAAAATTAATAAATAATACTAATAATCAATGATACTAGCAGTAATAACGCAAATAGTACCAGTAGAAACACTAATGTTAAGATTAATAATAATACTAATAAACAAATAGGAGAAGATCAAGAGAACAAAAATAGACTAAGGCTAGGATTTCCTCTATACACGAAAGCACACCACTTAGCTACAACTATCAGTCCTAATAAACCGTGTCCTACAAATACTAGTACTACTTACTCTACTTCTATTTAAAAAGGACAAAATAATTAAAAGAAGTACCAAACAAAATAGAGAGGGAAAGAAAGTAAAGTCACTAAGAGAAATAGAGAGGGAAAAGAAATTAAGTTCACGTGATATAACCAAAGCAAATTCCCAAAGAGGTAAATTGTCAACGAAGTATTAACACTACAAGTAGGCTGGCATATACACAGAAAAGAAAGCTTTACTTCAGGAGGATTATGGGCCGTTGGTTTGAGGCAATTCGTAATGTGTTAGATAAGGGTCGAGGGATGATGGGGAGTGCCGCCGGTGCTTACCACAGTGGTCTTTACCTGATTTTAATGTTTCCCAAAACACAAGACTCATGGTTTGAGACTGAACCAGTAGCTTCCTTGTTTAGTGAATTACGTCGAGTGTCGTAGTTTCAGGCAGAGGTGGCACAAACAGAGTGGAGGTGACCAACCGTTCTGAGACATGGACTAGATGTGGACAGAGCACTACGGAATCGGCCAAAAACAGAGGAGCTCTTCCCCCGTCAAAACAAGGGCCTGGTTTGCAAAGCTTGTACGCGGTTGGTGCTGCTAAGGTGCTGGTTCACTGGGTGTGAACTTCTTCCCGGCGTGGAGAGAGAGAGAGAGAGAGAGAGAGAGAGAGAGAAGAGAAATTATTATAATCAACCATAATCAATACAAAAGAGAGATTTTTTACAACTTAGGTTAATTTTATTGAAATGCGTTAAGTTGAAAGTCACCCCTAAGTCTCTAATAGCTTATAAATTGCCACAAATCACCATTGAAGTGGGTAATTTAATGGTTAGATGATTTTACCCAAGAATTTGTGTATTAGCAATAAGAAAATTTTCATTTCGGGTACCCGACGTTAGGATTAGTTACATTTTTTTTTTTGGGTACAAATCAGGATGATTTTATTACCAAATAACAGTCCACTTAAGTACAAACCAAGGGAGAGAATAGTTTTTAAAAGACTACCTTCTAGGAAGGGTGTCTAAAACTGTCTAAAGGCTCACAATCTAGGTGTTTATAATCAGATTGATAAACATTACATATCTTTTTGACTGTTTTTCTGGTTTACAATTCTATATTCTCACTTGTATTTCCCACTTCAGTTGCTTGAACACCTGCTCTGGTTGTCATTGCATAGTTCTGAAAATTCTCCCATTCCTTTCTATCCATGTATGGTACAATGCAGCTGCCACACATGCATAAGTGATGAGCTTTTTGTATCTGCTGAATGTTCTTCTTGTTTTGATCCATTTTTGCCAGTTGCCATAACGTGAGGGAATGGAGAGACCAGTCCAGTTGTTGATCAGCTGCTGTAGTTGTTGAGCCCATGGGCAGTTAAAAAATAAGTGAGAGGCAGATTCTTGTGATGTGATGCAGAGTGGACATGTCTGATCATTATGTATATTGTAAATGTTGTTTATCCTATCCTTTGTGAGCAGCTTATTGTGACTTATGAGCCAGTAGATGAATGGATGCTTAGGTACATTCATTCTCCCCCAAATACTATCTGCAAGAGGCAATCTCCTACCTTCTCCTCTTAATTGCTTATACCCTTCAGCCACAATATATCTCCCTCTTTGTTCCCAACATGAGTTGTATAGCTCAACTCTTAGTTGCAGCAGTCATTTGATGTACCAGCTACTATCAGCAGAGATAACTGCACTCCACAATTCCTGACCCTTCATATACACACCATCAACCCATCTAACCCATAGTGCATCTTTTTAAACGTCAGGGCCCATAGAAGTTTTCCTATTGCAGCTTTATTCCAGCATTTGCAATCCTTGAAGTTCAGACCCCCTTTTCTCTTTGGATGACATATCAGGTCCCAGCTAACCAGAGGAATTTTCCTATGAAATTCTGTAGATCCCCATAGAAAGACTCTACAGACTTGCTCAATTTTGCTCACAGTACTCTGAGGGAGTAAAAAGATTGAGGACTAGTAGCAATGAGTGGATAGCAGAACAAAGTTTATTAGATGTACCTTACCACTATATGACAGGTGCCTAGAGCTCCAGGATTTGATTCTTGCTGTGATTTTATCCACCAATGTTTGGCATTCCACTCTGGTCCATTTGGTGGGTGAGAGAGGCATTCCTAGGTACCTCATTGGGAATGTTCCTTCAGCAAATTTTGTGATTTTTAAAATCTCTTGCTTGGTGTTTCCATTGATTCCATTCACGTATATTTGGGATTTCTGCAAGTTTGCATTTAGACCTGTGACTTCAGAAAAGTGTTGGAATGCTTCCATAACTCTCTTTACTAATGGAGTGTTGGCCTTGCATACTACCATTAGATCATCTGCAAAGCATAAACTGATCAAATTGAATCTCTTGCGTAGTGGGTGGTGCCTTAAGTCATCCAATTTGCTCATAAGGGTGAATGATCTAGTGAGGTATTCCATGACTAGGACAAATATGAGTGGTGATAACGGATCACCTTGTCTTAGTCCCCTTCCCCCTCTGAAGTAGCCACTATTCTATCTATTTATGGCCAGCGTAAAGCTTGTATTCTTCACGCATTGCATGATCCAATTGCAGAATTTTGGTGGGAATCCCATTCCAGTCAAAATTTCCTCTACATACCCCCAATGAACTGTGTCATATGCCTTCTTGAGGTATATCTTCATTAAGGTTCTTAGAGAGACATTAGACTTTCTGTTGTAAAGTCTAATGAGGTCTTGGCTTATTAGAATGTTTTGGATAATGGATCTTCCCTTTATGAAGGCTCCATGGTTATCTCCAATTATTGAAGGAAGTACATTAGCCATTCTTGAGCATAAGAGCTTGGATATGCACTTGTAGACTGTGTTGCAGTACGCTATAGGTCTGAAATCACTAGGTTTTGCTAGACAATCAATTTTTGGCACCAATGTGATCCTTGTTGCATTCATTGATTGCAGCATTTTTCCAGTGTTGAAGAATTCTTGTACTGCCTTTATTACATCATCACCTGTAATATCCCAGGTTTTTTGGAAGAAACCACTTCCATAACCATCAGGTGCAGGGCTCTTGTTTGCAGGAATGGACATCATTGCTCTCTTTATATCATCAACTGAGAATGGTTTAATAAGGCCTATCTTCTATTCTATATCGAGTGCAGGGCCTTGTTTTAGAACTATATCACTTACTGCAGCTCTGGACCCTTGCTCTTCACCAAGCATGCCTTGAAAGAACTCCTGAAACTTCTCAACAATATTTTCATGATCATATAGCCAATTGTCATTTTCATCCTGAATACAGTTAATTCTATTTTTGATTCTTCTATTCTTTAGTACAAAATGAAGATATTTAGTGTTTTGATCCCCAAGTGAGATCCATTGTGCTTTAAATTTTTGCTTCAGAAAAGATTATGCAGCTTTTGATTTTTTAATATAAATCTTACCAGCCTCCTTCTCTTGTACCTGTAGCTCAGGGTCTAGAGGATTTGCTGCTAGGTCATTTTGAGCTTGCAGTAGATTTATGTGAGCAGTCTGAGCTTGTTCTTCAATATTGCTGAAGAGCGTTGTATTGAGTAATGTGAGTCCCTTCCTCATGTTCTTCATTTTCTGGCTGAGGCAGAACATAGAGTTGCCCTTCCCACTGTATCTCCATCCATTTTTCACCACCTCATTGAAATTGGGAGCCTCAGTCCACATATTGAAAAAACTGAATGGCTTCCTGGTCTTCCTCACTTCTATGAACTGTACTAATGCAGGGGAATGATCAGAGATATCTTCAGGCATCAACCATACATCAGTATTCTCCATGATATCCACCCATCTTTCATTGCTCAGAACCCTATCAATCTTAGAATAAATCCTCTGGGCACCACATTGCTTGTTTGTCCATGTGTATCTATTACCTCTCCAGGGGAGGTCTTGTAGATTGTTGTTTTCTAAACATTTCTTGAATTCCTCATAATCTGTAGCCTGCACAGTATCACCACCCAGTCTATCTTCAGGGCAGAGTAGGCTATTGAAATCCCCTAGAATGATCCATGGTGAGTTCATGTTATTACCAATCTTCCCTATCTCCTCCCATAGAGATTCTCTTTCAGTCTTCCCATTATATCCATAAACAAATGAGCAGCAGAATTTCTTGTTACTAGGCAGATGTGTGGTAGAGCAATGAACAATCTAAGGAGTTTCTCTCAAGATTTTCACATCAAAATAATCAGGTCTCCATATCAGCCATATTCTTCCATTACAGTGAGTATTATGATTCATAAACTGCCCCCATTGAGGACATGTGTTGTTGTAGCATTTTTGTATATTCTCTTTTTTGATTAATTACATTTTTGGGTACGTGCGTTTTTAATAATTTGGGAACCTGAAAAATTAAACTTGTCATTTGGGGTCATTTGACAGACCGAGGTTAAATTTTCCGTTAAATGCTGACGTGTTATTAAGCAAAAAAAGTGTTGAAAAAATCCCAAAAAAATTATAGAAAATTCTCAATAATTGCAATAAAATGTAATATTTTTTGAGAACTTTTTGGTAACTTTTGCGAAATTTTTGGGATATTTTCAAGATTTTTTCACTTAATGACAAATCAACGTTTAACGAAAATTTTAACTCCGTCAGTCAAATGATCCAAAATGAGACAACTTTTAATTTTTCAGGTACCCAAAAATGAGATTATTGAAAAGGCGGGTACCCAAAATGTAATTAGGCCTAACGTCCGTTACCCAAAATGAAATTTTTCCTAAAACTTCTGCTTTCATTTCCCTCACAATTCACACCCACCTCCATCTTATTAGAAGTTGAAAATAGCCCTCACAGAGCATCATTTACCCTGTTTGTTCATAAGTTGGACTTCATGAGAGAATGTGAAAGATGAATGAGAGATAGTTAAAGAAGATGGGTCTTAACGATTATGCGAAGCCGATTATTTTATATTTATCAAGTCCCCTATAGCTGGTAAACAAGTAATAACTTTTGCACTAAGTTAAGTGTTCAAACCTCCTATAGAGTACCTACATAAGTTATTTGTGGAATACGTGAGACATTGTGTTAGGAGGCGTCCTTAAGCCATATCTACTTTGTCAACACACGCGCACACACAAAAATAAACAATATTGGGCACTAAAGAAATGAGAAAACTAAACGGCTATATACACTACATGAAATGGATCATGGAGAGCAAATTTTGTTGCCCTTTTTTTTTTTTTTTTTTAATCTAAAAATTGCTCCTAGCAGATTGGCCTTTTTATGCTCTTGGACTCCAAAGGCAATATTCTAAATTTCCCTCTTACAATTTTAGTTGCTTTCTTTACTTTTTACCAACAAACTGCTTTGAAAATAATACAAAGAGGGCAAAATTTTCAAAAGTTGCCCTACTTGGTGAGCAAGAAAGGCAAACAAAACCGTCTTCTTTGATGCCTAACAAAGAGGGTAAAAGTGTGGAAGCTCAAATGGTAGAATTCCTTCCCCTCCAACCTTAAGGTTGGGTTTCATGTCTTATAGTTATCAATCCTAAGATTGAGAGTGTGGGTTTATAGGCTTTCCCCTAACTCCTTCATGTAATGCTCTTCACACTGACTTCTTTACCTTTTTCAAAACGAAACTGCTTAACGTAACAGAAGAATTGCTCTACGTAACAATTTTTGTCGCGAAATTTCCCAAAACATCTTTTTTAACTTTAACCCCACTCCCTTTACCCTTCTCTCACTTCCCCAACCTACGCCCCCTCTCGGCATCCCCACCCACTGCCAGCGGCAACCTCGCCGCGACCTCCTTCGCAAGCCGCTGTAATGCCCCAAGCCTCCAACTAGCCTGCTGGTGCTACCAAGATCTGCTCTATTAGTTGAGAACTGACCCCACAGACCACCACAAGTCTTTACGACATGCTTTGTGCTCACTCGCATGCTCCTGAAAAACTTCCCAGGAGGTTACCCATCTAATACTACTGCTAGTCAAGCATGCTTAACTGTTTAGTTTCTTGGGCTTGACCTCCCTGAAAATAAAATGCACCTTGGTGATATGAGTAGTATCATCAAACCATTTAAGCTTTACTTAACCATGAAATCCTTTGGGTATTACACTCACCCCTACTCAAAGAACGCAACGTGCTCGTTGTGCATGGGCACACATCTATCCCAAAATCCACCCTTGCTAGGTGGCTAACCAGGTACTCCTGGCCCAGAGGCTCAACATGCGGTCGCAGGGTTGCTCTGATATCATTTGTAACACCCCAACCTCCTACACATGTTGCTGGTGCTACCAAGATCCGCTCTCCTCGTTGAGGACTGACCCTACAGACCACCACAAGTCTTTCCATCATGCTTTATCCTCACTCGCATGCTACTGAGAAACTTTCTAAGAGGTCACCCATCTCAATACTACTGCTAGCCAAGCACGCTTAATTGTGGAGTTTCTTGGGTTTGAACTCCGTGAAAAGAAGATGCACATTGGTGATATGAGTATACCATCAAACCATTTAAGCTTTAATTAATCGTGAAAAGAAGATGCACATTGCCCCTCTTGGCCGTCGCCGATTGCATGCTCTCGACCTTCGTTGCGCATGCCATACTACCACTATGTCTTCTTCCTTTGCCTTCCCGACCTGTAAACACGCCCGTTTAGATCTCCAATAGCACCGAAGCCATCTACAACGCCGATCCACAACCTCCCACAACCGATGTGCCCTCCCCCAGAAAACCCCCTCGTCTTCCTCCCCTCCCCCAAGCCCCCTTGGCCTCCACTACCTTTAAAGATCTTTTTTTTTTTTAAAAGAAAAGTTTGTTGATTAATGGAGAGAAAGAGAGAAAGATTTACAAAGAAAGTGCAATATAAGAATCATTTGCATCAGTAAAGAAAGGAATCAATCAAATGTGATTGTTTGGGGAAGAATTTGATTTCCTTTTGGCGGTGGATACAAGCCGACACCAAGAACACGGTAATTCATCGCACCAAAGTTAATTGATTATGATGTTGCTTAATAGATTAAAGTATAAATTTAATCAAATGAAAAAGGAATAAGAATAAATTTTGAATTCAGAAAATCTTGATCATTTCACTCAACAAGAAAATCTTGATCATGATCTTCTTGAAAGGAGAGAGAAAATATAGAGAGAAAGCCGGCGGAAATATGAAATTGAGAGGAAATAAAAAGGGTAGTTTGGGAAATTTGGTTACGTTAGTAATTCTCTTTCAAAATAAAAAGTATAAAAGAATTCTGAGAAGAATGCAAGCTTTTTTTTTTTTTTTTTTGGCAGAGAATCTCTACCTCTCTCTTTTTTTTTCTTTTAATATTATTTGAGTTTGAAATAATATTATACCTGTGAAGGAACCATCTCAACCAAAAGTTTAAGCTGATGGTTGAAGGTCCAATCAATCTTATATCTCCTAATACGCCCCTTTACGCGAATGCCCTTTGGGTTTGAAGTGTGGATCATGCACAGGCCCATCACCTTGTGCTAAGGCTCAACTATAGGAGGAATCTCAACTATAGAAGCTTGGGGACTGCCAAGATTCGAACTCAAGACCTTTTGATCACTGAAGCTCTGATACCATGTGAAGGAACCGTATCAACCAAAAGTTTAAGCTGATGGTTGGAGGCCCAATCAATCTTATATCTCCTAATAATACCTTGTATTGCTTAAGAAATTCAACGGTAAGAGCACGTGATCCCCTTATAAGTTGTACAGAAAAATCAATTTTTTTTTTCTAATTATTTACCACCCTATTTTTTTTTTTTTTTTAACAAAGTCAATGTTTTGTTATTATCTGCTGTTCAAGTGCTCAATGATTTAGTGATGTAATGCCACCTGCATATGGCAGTAAGAAAAGTTCTGCCACCAAGCATCAATTACATAGCAAAGTTTACATAATTCCAAAGTTTACACAATACATGACCACACCAAACTCCAAAGTTTACAAACCAAAGTTGATACATTAAATAGTCAAATTACTCAATTACATCCATCACAATTTAGTAACACATTGTTCAACAAATATATTACATCTTCTCTTTCAACTCTAAGTACTTTCCAGTTAAGTCCTACAATCACAAAATCAAAATAAATCCATCAAAATCCATATAAATCAGAAAATAAATTGAGTAAAACTAGTTATATCTTACACAAACTGGGTGTATTTCCATTAGCTTCTTCTTCTTCATCATCTTCTTTGTCTTGAACAGGAGGTGCTCCACCATAGTTAAACATGGGTGAACCTTGAAAAGAGCACAATAAAACATTAATTAGTGAC
>BSSO01006180.1:0-12258 GCA_030267885.1 Mesembryanthemum crystallinum
TCCCTTTTCGTTAACCCAAATCCTCCTACCTCTCATCCCCCACTGCACAGGCCTCTCTCTCCTCTCCTCTCCTCTCCTCTCCTCTCTCCCTCTTTCTCTCCCCCTTCCCTTCCCTCATCCTGAGAACTCGAGAACCTCGGTGATGGAGATCAGTCGCTGGTGGTGCCTCTCTCTCCTACATTTAAGTAAGGGTAATCAAGTCATTTTACATATCTGACTGTACAAAGTAGGGATTACTTTTGTTAATTTGTCCTTGATTTAAAGTTCATGTAGCTTCCAGAATAACATTTATTACCATGGGAAAAAAAATGGTACTATTACACTGTTGGAATTGATATTATTTCTCAAATGAATTTGATAGTCATTTTGCATCTTTCCTTTAATTATTTTCTTCAATGCTATGTTTGGCAAAATTAGCTATTAGCTGTAGCTGTTTTATAATAAAAGAGGAAAAACGGTAGAAAACAGGTAGAAAAAATTACGAAATGACAACAAAATAGCTGTTTTGCAAGCTGTAATTGAAAGCTTGCATGGGTAACTTCCCAAAATAAGTTGTATCTGTAGCTATTTTTCAAAAATAATCTGGCAAGTGTTTAGTTGCGAACAGTGACACAGAGAGCTTAAAGCTTAAAGCTAAAAGCAAAAAGTTAGCTGTTTTTACCAAACATAGCCCTGATATGTTGAATGATTGAGCTTTATAAATGTTAAGTGATTATACGACAAATTTGTCTTCACCAAATAGCCAGTAAATTTGCGACACGTGGAGACATGAATTTCACTTTTTGTATTTAAATTTAAGCATGTGAAGTGAACATATGGTTTATTGGTGGTATAATTTAACCCAGCCGTCTCTATCAATTTCAAGGTGCTCCTTAGCAATCATTGAGTTTTTGGCTTCCAAGTAAACTGAATGCTTACACTTGGGATAGCCTTGAAATGAGCATAACTCGGGATCCACAAAAACTTGTATGCGACAGCCAGGCTCAAGATGGGTTGAGTTGAGTGAATGGAAAAATAAAATAAAATAAAAATATGGCTAGTTATCTATTTGGTTTATAACTTATTATATTATCTAGTTATATGTACATATTTTTAGATGCGCAAAGTTAAATTAATTCATACGTTAAATCAAGTGAAAGCTACCCCTTATAAATAAATAAATCACCCATTTGAGAGCGAGAACTGCCCTAATAAGTGTACATCACCTCTTAAGGGGTGGATCATATGATAGACCAACTTCATGTTTACCTACTACTTACTAAAAGTGAAAAATAATCTACATAATAAGTTTAAAAGACGTGAATTCAAAGAGAACTCGCCACAACATATGCCAAGTTGGACGACCTAGTTTGTTATTAAAAACAAAATGTAAGATACCAATTAGTTTGACTTGTAAAATCTATATAATTAGTTTAAAACACAACGATTCAACCAGAGGCCGACACATAAGCATGCCATGTAAGCACTTAGTACTGCCATGTATACGTTGACGTGTCACATCCATTGCCATGTAAGCACCACATTCATAGCTAAGAAGATTCGAACTCAAAACCTTTAGATTTTAATGCTAACTCTTTACCAACTACTCCAACATTCATATGTGATATTTTTATCTGACTATTTATGATATGACATTAGATATCGTCATTTAACTCATTTTGATTACATTTTTAATAATGGTATATCAAAGAATGTTAAGAGTAAAATAAACAAAGACCTATCAAATTCACTTGGTAAGCAATTGTAGTTCTAATAGAAAAATAGCTTACCCAATATTTTAATAGTAAAGTAGATTACTAATTCTAATACAAAATTAATCAATTCTAATAGGCAAAAAATCCACTTCCAATGGGCATGTTTTTTGATTCCAGTCATGCATAATTAGATAAGATTATAAACGTGAGTGAAATTTCATTTTCAACGCATACATTGTGTGATGCAAAATATCACATTAAAGCGAATAAACACATAAAATTTCAAGAAAAAAAAATGTTATACAAATGAACTCATAAGAAAAAGAGAGAAAAGGAAAAATATGATAATGATATTATAACAATCAACTTATCACAATTCTAATCCGTGCATCACACGGGGTACAAAATAGTTCTTGATTACACTAGAAATATATATTAAACCTCAAAATCGTTTCATATTTCCCACTTTGCACGCAAAAAACAAAACAAAAAGAAAATAAAAAAAAAATAGAGAGAACTACTGTGGAAATTGATAGATATTAATAGAATCTACAAATGAGCACAAGGTTTAGAGCCTTGCATATTTATATCCATCAAAGGACAATATATATTGCCTAAAAGAGGAAGGAGAGTGTTTTATTCTGGATATGCTTCAATGATGGCTGGCAGTCCAGGTCTCTTAATGAATCGATAACGAAGAAAGCCTGCACTTTTCAGCAAAATTGTGCATTCATTCTTTGTCCTCTCCTTACCCGCACCAGTGTCCACCATCATTAGTAAATCTGATGCAGAAACTATGTCATCCATTCCCCTTTCTAGTTTTTGTTGAGCAAGTTGTTCAAATACTATAATCTTTCCTGTTTTTGCTGGTATTGCTCTTCGACAGTTCTTCAAGATCTTCACACAATCTTCATCACTCCAATCATGTAGAATTGACTATATCAACGGAAAAAATGGCAGAAAAAAATGTTCATCAATCGTCATACATTTCTATTAGGAGATATATAATTGTTTGGGCCTCCAACCATTAGGTTAAACTTTTGCTTGGGTTAGTTTCTTCACATGATATCAAAGTTTCAGTGACTAAGAGGTATTGAATTCGAATCTTTGGAGCCCCCTGCTTTAATAATTGAGCAATTAAGAACAAGGTATGGGTGGGCCTATCCATCATCCACACTTCAAACCCAAAGGGCATTTTCGTGTTTGGGCGTATAACGAGATATGTAATTGATTGGGTTTCCAATCATTAATTTAAACTTTTGGTTGGGTTGGTTCCTTCACAATTTCTATTACAGAGAAGGAAGACGAGAAAACTCCAATTATATTCTACATTTCTCCAAAGAGGTCTATGGAGATGGTTTATTGTAGATTTCATAAAAAACATTTTATCAAATATAATCGTNCTAATGCTCAAGCAACAGAGAATATAAACAGCAAACAAAATATATTAGCACCAAATTACTTTTTATTGTGAAGTAAATAACAATCTCAAGGAAATACCATACATTATTTTGTACTTTTTGTAGGATCAAGGAACGAATAAATAGAGTATTCTTAGGCAATAATTAGTTACAAAAAAAAGAAAAAAAAAAGAAAAAGAGAATGGCACTAAAAATAAAAACAAAGAGAAATATGTCCTTGCTTATTTAATTACCTTCAATATGGCAACATCAGCATTAGGTACGGCCTTAAACATGTCACCTTCAACATGAGTAACACCGGGATACGCAGGAGCTATGGCTATGACATGAGGCAAATCAAAGTTGATTGCTTTAATGCGAGGGTGGGCTTTCACAATCTCAGTCAATGCTGCCCCAGTCCCACCTCCTACATCCACAACTGTTTCGACATCTTCAAACACGTCTTTATATTCTAAAGCAACAGTTCTAAGTCCAATCTTAGCATTAGATGCCATACCATTATGAAACACCATATTAAACTCTTGATCAATTGACAAAAGCTCCCGTATCGAACGGCCACGAGCCTTCTCAAAGGCTACCTCACCCTCTTTTATTGCAAAGCTAAGATAGTGCCACGGGGTTAACACAACAGGATGAAGGAGAAAGAGAACCACTGGGGCATAGCTTAGTCCATCTTTAGTACTCCCTCCGTTCTCAATTGAAGTTGACGCTTATATAAGTTGCGAAAAACCAAGCGTCAACTTCAATTGAAAACAGAGGGAGTATCTTGTAAGATCGATTAGCCTTGAGGCTGTTAACCCGGTCTTAAAGGGTTTCATTATTAGTGTGTTGGTTGGGATGTGGATTTAGTGTGAGAATATTTCTCTACCGACCAACACTTGCATGAGACGTGAGAGGCATGTGAGATCGACGGATGATGACTTTATGTTGGAGGCTATTTCTGATAAGCTAATTGGACGGCCATGGGCGTTGATTATGTCGGCGATACCAAGCTCTATATATGGCACGTTTAAGTGCCATGGAGTCTACAATGGCAAATGCACTATTGAGTAATGTCCGTAGACTTTCATTGCCTACAGGTTTTTTCTTTTGAGACATTTATTTTCCTCGCCTCTTCGAAGAAAAATAATTCAAACTCGACATTTCTATATCTTTTTGTTTTAATTTGATATATCTTGAGATTTTTGTAACTTGCACCAAAACAAAAACTACAAGTTAAGAGTTCTAATTAAATGTAACATTAAATAGCAATTTACAAGTTACATACTACTCCACCATTAATTTCTAAACATCAATTCATTAATTGACCAGAACCGATCAAAATGGGATTGAATAAGGTGAAATGAACACACCGTAATTCAATATTCATCGATTCCTAATTTTTTTTTTTTTTTTGAGACAAAATTTATCAATTTGCTACCTTCACATAGTTTTCACTCACAAATATGTGGCCATTAAGATGTTAATCAAATATAAAAACAATATCATATATACAAGTAGATGTTAACTTGTTTATAAAAAAATTGACTCAATTCTTCAGCAAATAGTAAAAGAAAGAAACAAAATTATTTCATGACACCTCTTAGCTTAAAGAAACAACATAATCTACACGCTCTGGATTGGTATTTAAAAAGCCGCCATGCGAAAACTAATTTATTTGACATATTGCTTTAGCGATAGCCGCTAAATCTAAATTAGACGCGCCCATCACCAAAAACTAGTATAAATGTGCGAAAGAATTATTTTGTACAAGAATATAAAAATTACGACCACTTTTAACAAATTTTTACGAGGATGTGTTACTATCAGAAATGACATAAGGAGGTATTATATTGGCACTAATTCATTACAAGAAAATTCATTTATCGCTATAAACTTTTGCAATGATTATTCTTTATCGTTATACAAAAACACTTTGTGATAATAATTGTCTTGTGTTGTTGCCTTAAAAAAAAAAAGAAAAGAAAAGAAAAACAAATGCCACTTCACTCCTAACCAAATTTTATGCTTAAAGTTGAATTTATAAAATCATATGTTTGTTCAACAATAGTTGGGACATTAATTTTTCCTATTTTCTAATAGAGACCAATGAATACAGAAAGGAGCCAACTCCAAAATATTCATCAAGACATTACCGACCAATTTTTTTTTTTTTAAAAAAAAAATGCTAATTATAACTTATAAGTACAATATGCACCTTGCATGATTTTTAAGTGTTGCATCAGTAGTTCAACGCGTTTTGCAAAGTACTTTGTGGATGATCAATATTTCATAAATTAACCTTTTTTTTTTTTTTTTTTTAAGGGAAGAGATAAAACTTTATTTAGGGATGATAACCAACAATATAAGATAAAAAACAGAACCATATTGGCAACTAGATAATCAAATTAAACAATATAATTAAACCTTGAAAAGGAAAAGATCGAGCATACAATATAACGAGGATGATTAACCAATGCTTCCAAGGCCGGAGGACGTAGAACCACCATAATTACTCCTCCAACGACACGAGAATTGGTTCCGATAGTTCCTAGCACGGTCATGCTCTCATCCATCCGTTGGATTTGGTTATGTGCAAGTTGAACACGGAGGTTACTCAAATGATTTCTTTGGGCTTGGGCAATAATAAGGTCCTCTTGACTAGGATAGCTAGATGGATTAGGATAACTTGAATTTCCAGCATTATAATTAGAGTAATTATGATTAGTTTGTTGTTGCTGCTGCTGCTGCTGCTGTTCGGTTGCCTTAGCTTTCTCTAGCTCTTCCATGGCTTTATTTAGTTTTATTGTAGATTCTTCTATCTGTTTGTTAGATTCTTCGATGATGCGATGACAAAGGGATTGCATTGGGTTGGGGTTTGATGGGTATGATTGAGGATAATGACCTGAACTTGCAGGATCATTAGGATAATAACCAGAATAACAATTATTGTAGTTAGGGATGGTGGAACTATAATTAGTCCCTGATACCTGGGAATAATTATACTGTTGTTGTTGTTGTTGTTGCTGCTGCTGCTGTAATTGCTGCTGCTGCTCGGCTGCCTTTCTCTCCAACTCTTTCACGGCTTTTTTTAGCTGTTTGGCAGATTTTTTTAGCAGCGCGACCGAGTAAAGAATCCATTGGTTTGGAATTTGGTAGGAAATATTGAGTTGTTCTTGTGGAATTAGCTTGGAAAATTGGTGCATGCTGTGGTTAATTAACTTTCAAGATTATGGGTTAGTATTTATATTGAATGAACCAGAAGTTGTAAAATGCACATTTGCATGTCATGAATGGGACTAAGCAAGTAAGTTTTTTTTTTTTTTTTCTTAAATTTGTGATTAATTGATATGAATTGATATTAGTGTGCTAAGTCAAGTCTATGGCCAAACTAAATTAAAAAACAGTCAAGTGTGTGGTTTTTCTATTCTATAACTGCTGTAAATAGAAGTTGTGAGAATATGTAGCCCATGCAAATAATGCCACTAGTTGTAGAAAATTTCTTACAAGGAAAGATTCTATCTATACAAAAAAAAAAAAAAAAAAAAGTATTGCTGGAAAACTAGCCCATCTAAATGATCGATGTGGGCATTGACTTCTTGAATGGGGTATGTAACTATAAGGGTATGTTTAGTAAACATTAGCTAGGTTTTAAGCTCCAGTTCCAGCTATCTTTTTAAGTATTACTAGTTAGTTTTTTTTTTTTTTTTTTTTTTCTCTCTTAACAACTAAATAGTTTAGTTAACTATTTTCACATTTTAACTCTCAATTTCAACTTTTGTAGTTTTGGGAAGCTATCCTAACAAGTTTTTCACCTTAAGATAGCTTTTCAGCTAGTTTGCCACTATTTTATAACAATTTTGAAGTATTTTTTCGACCCAAAACTACCTTGTTAGGTACCTTATCAGCTAGTTTTGCGATACATAGCCTAAGCCTATATCAAGAAAAGTCAAATTTTTTTTTATCAGTGTATGTTCATTTCTCCGTGACTACTATACAAGCAGTTCAGTTCAATTTATTTTTATCGAGTTTAATCCAATTTAATTATACTACAACTTATTTTTAGTTCACTTATCACTTTCATTCAAATCATGTTATTAGTTTAACTATGACATTCCTTTTAGCACATTTCATACTTATAAACGAATTAAAACCTTATACTTAACCAAAAATTATGAATGGCACTTACATGTGTATAATATTTAAAAACCTTATGGAGACACCTTTTATATTTGCAATTTTTCTTAATAGTATCTACTACAGAAAAAATTTCATTCAAACAAAATAACCAATTCTGTGCTTTCTTCTTGGTGTAAAGTTTCTCTCTCTTTTTGCTATGTATTGCTATGTTAGAAATCAACATAGGTTGGTCACAATGGTAAGAGCGTTAGTGGTGAAGCTCATCAATAGGGTTCAAACCCTACTGTGGGCATTTGGAATTCCCTTATCCCTTTACCCCCTCCCCCCAAACATCTGGCCATTATCTTTTGGGCCTTTATCTCGAGATGGGTCGGGACATGGAGCGATGATCCTCCTTACCATCTAAAGATAAAAATGAAAAAAAAAAATGTATTGCTATGTTAGTCCCAAGTAGTAAAGCCTATGCTAGGTTGTTCTATTCTGTTACTTCTTACAATAAAATAGGGTTTGTGGGTTGAATCTAGATCCACTTATTAAAGTTGGGTTAAATGGTGCTTCAAAATTAGCTGTAACTGTGAGCTTTAGTTGTAGCTTTTGCTAAAATCTTGCTTGGTAGCAGAGAGAAAAAAGAACAAGCTGTAACTTCAAGCTATAGCTTTTACTCACAATCTAGCTGTCAAGTGAATAGCTTTCAAAAATCAGCTGTAGTTGCAAGTTTTAAGCTGTAGCTTTTATCCAAAAGCTGCCAAAAACTAGCTTTTGGTGCCAAACACAGCCAAAGCCGTGCCCCAAGACCGACCGGGCTGGACCCGGGCCTCATTATTGTCCCGAAAGCCCGAGCCATGATCAACTTTACACCCCTTTTCTTTTCATTTTTTTTTTGTTCTTTTTTTGATCAAACTTTACCTCCTAGCTTAAACCCTAACTTTTCCCCGCTTAAACCCTAACGTTCTCTCTTCTCTCTCTCTCTCTCTCTCTCTCTCTGATGCAAGCATCGGACATGGGAGCTCTCCGTCTTCTCCGCTCTCAAACTCATCTCCTCAACAATCTCTGCAAATTCAAACTTCTCTCTTCTCGTACCCTCATCCTCTATCACCATCCTCAAAACCTCCATTTTTCCCGCCATTTCGGGTCCCATAAATGGCCCCGTTATCGCTCCCACCGGCCGGTCCCTAAATCTCCTCGCATCGACGTCGGTCGTGAAAACAACGAGAAACCATCAACTTCCTCGAGCCACGAGCCCGTGCCGAGCCAAATTCCTAGAATTTGGTCCAGAGCTGATCGAATTAAGGTAAATGGGAGTTACAATGGCGGAGGAGAGGTTGAGAGTCGGGTGAATAATAAGCCAAATGCGAGTTACAGTGGAGGAGGAGAAGTCGAGAGTCGAAAAAATAAGACAAATTCGAGTCACAATGGTGGAGGGGCGGCTGAAAGTCGAGTGAATAAGCCAAATGCGAGTAGCAGTGAAGGAAGAGGGGGTGAAAATCGGGTGAATAAGCCAAATGCGAGTCACAGTGGAGAAGGAGAGGTCCAAAGTCGGGTGAATACGCCAATTTTGAGTGACGGTGAAGGAAGAGGGGATGGAAATCGGCTGAGTAAGCTAATTGCGAATTACAGTGATAGAGGGACGGCTGAATCTTCCCGGATTGACGGTACTCGGGTAAAGAATGAAAGCCGATCAACTAGCCGGAGTTCTGAACCTGTTCCCAGCCAAAACCCTAGAAGTTGTTCCTCTTCCAATGCTGCCCCAATTAAGGCAGTTGCTAGTAAGAGTGAAGGAGAAGAGGTTAAAAGTCGGGTGAATAAGGCAATTACGAGTCAAAATGAAGGAAGAGAAGTTGAAAATCGGACGATTAAGCAAGGAGGAGCGGTTGAATCTCCCCTCATTGACGTTGCTCGTGCGGACAATGAATATCCATCAACTTCTTCCAATGCTAGAAGTTGGTCTTCCTCCAATGCTGCCTCAATTAAGCCAATTACGAGTCACAGTGAAGGAGAAGAGGTTGAAAGTCGGGTGAATAAGCCAATTACTAGTCACAGTGAAAGAGGAGGGGCTGAAAATGGTGTAAATAAGCCAATTGTGAGTCACAGTGAAGGAGTAGTAGTTGAACATCAGACGAGTAAGTCAAATGTGAGTCACAGTGAAGGAGTACCAGTTGAGTCTTCTGTCCTCGAAAACCCATCAACTTCCCCGAGCCTCGAATCTGTGGCCAGCCAAAACTCTAGAAGTTGGTCCTCTAATGCTGGCCCAACTAAGGCAGTTACGAGCCACAGCGAAGGAGGAGAAATTAAAGGTTGGGTGAAAAAGCCAATTACAAGTCATAGTGAAGGAAGAGAAGTTGAAAATCGTGTGATTAAGCCAGTTACGAGTTGCAGTGAAGAAGTGGTTGAATCTCCTCCCCTTGAAAAGCCATCAACTTCTGCAACCCCCGAACCCGTGCCCAGATGGTCCTCCTCCAATGCCACTCCAGTTAAACCAGTTATGAGTCACAGTGGTGGAAGAGCAGTTGAAAACGGGGTGAATAAGCCAATTACAAGTGACATTGAAGGAGGAGTGGTAAAAAATCGGGTGAATAAGCCAAATATGAGTTACAATGAAGGAGCAACGGTTGATGATCGGGCTAAGAAGCCAATTACAAGCTATAGTGAAAGAGGAGCTATGAAAAGTTGGACAAATTCGACGTCGAATTTGTCCAATGTTGGTGTTACTAGGAATTTTGTTGGGAAAGGAAAAACAGGGAAGAATAAGACGGTTTATGTATGTAATGATTGTGGACACAGTGAAGGACAGTGGTGGGGGACTTGTAAAGCTTGCAATAAGGTTGGGACGATGAAGCAGTTTTCATATTCAGAAAATGTGACTGGAGGAAAGGTCAGTGGCGCAGAGGTTTCGGAGAATGTGATGCGCTCTTGGTTGCCCGAGCAGAAGCAGGATGGGCCTGTGAGGTTGGCAGATGTGAACCGTGGAATTAATTATATGGAGTGGCGGATTCGATTGTAAGTTTGCTGTTGGTGATATTGTCACCCCCTCCCCCTAAAATGATAAAGAAGATGAAAGTAATAGCCTAATAGGCAGAATTAATTATTGATAAATCGATTGTTTTGCTGTTGGAACTTGGAAGAGCGGGACAGTTGTTTTTGTTACTTGACCAAACATGAGCTTCAAATTTATCGTTTTAGGTATGGCCCGTTGGGAGCTGAAGTTGCTAGAGTACTTGGTGGAGGTGTTATGCCAGGTATATATCAACAAATCTGCTGGTCTTCTTTAGTTCATTAGATAATTTTTTTTGAGCTTTACCTTTTTTGTACTTCCTTTGAGATTCATATAAGGCACGAGGTGGTTCATGAAGCAATTAAGATAAAAAGGGAGTGAAATGAAGTGAAATGGTATTAATGTCTTTTTGGAGGAACCCCCCAAAGTGATCTTTATCTGAAATATCATGCCCATTGGAACCTGTTTAGTTTCCTATAGTTGCTAACCAGTTCTTTTGACTTTAATCATCATGAGCTGTTCCTTAGCGCTTTAAGAGATGATTGTATGTGGGAGTTTTAGTGATTGACAGATTTGGTACTGCATATTTAGAGCTTATTAGTAATTTTATATTGGTGGCCGTGGAATTGGTGCACTCTGGCTTTTCTTTATTGATAATTTATCATTATCCAGTGACATCTATTGTTAGTTTGACTTTTGTTCTCTTCCCCTGTTAATTTGTTCTGTCCGAGCAATACTATTTCATCTTTCTTTTCTGCTGAATGCATTTGAAAGTGTCGCACTCAGTTACAAATTTCATTTGTTTCTAGGTTCTTTGATTTTAGTTGGTGGTGATCCTGGTGTTGGTAAGAGCACCCTGTCATTGCAGGTAATGTATTTAGATTAAACAGAGCTAGCTTACACCAGTTTATCTCTGTGGTAACTTAGATTTTTCCTAATTTTCTATCTTTCGTGTTTGCTTAAAGGGATGCAATATTATTTGTTCATTGACAAGTTACTTTGTTAATGAAGATTGCTGCATTAATAGCTGAAAGTTGTGATGGTGGTGCAGCAGCTCCAGTGCTATATGTATCTGGTGAAGAGGTTAGTATTACTGTAAGCAGTGGTTTATCATCAATTCCATTGTTTTTACGATGAAGAAATATGGAATTAAGAATGGCGAGAGCCTAAAATTTATAGAACAAGTCTCCCATTAAGCAATACGATAAAGATACTGAAAGTGAACAACATTCCCAGCCGCTAGAATTAATAGTTAACCAACTAATAAGAGCTCCTTAGTTCTGAGCCATAAAGTAGCAGAATGTGTGTAATCTTCTCTGGCAATGATATGTTGTCTCAATTCTTGCTATTAGCTCATGACCACCAATCTAGCAGAAGTGGTTGAAATTGAATCGGGAACCTATATAGAACTGTAGAAGTACAGAATGTACAATGAAGGAGCAGAAATGAGAAAAAGAGATCTTCTGAAATTGAAAATTTCTATCCAGTTCAATGCTCGAGTAATCTTTTTTTAATGGATAAAAGGAGGCTGAGTAATACTTCTTAGCGACTATATTCTTAACAAAGCAAGTATCTAAGAAGCTAACTGAAGCATATCCTCAAGGTTAGAAATTCTTGAAAACACCTTCAAAATGTTTAAACCAGTATCGAAAGTCAAAAGTAGTCAAATTTAAGTACACGAGATACCAAGAACTGGAAATGAGCATTGTTGAGCAAACATTTTTAAAGTTTAAATTGCTAACATAATCTCCCAACATATTTGATATATATGTTGGTTTTATTATTTAGGTACGACCCTATCCGTAGTGTTTAGACACAATTACATCCCCGTTTAGGAGAAGACCCTTTGATTCCGACTAGTTTTGAATAATTATTAGTCATTGATTTGGGCTTAGATGTTTGATTTATTTTTTTTTGTGTTGTACTCATATTTGATGAGTTGCCTACGTACCCCTTTAGAGGGGATCAAACTGGTCGTAGTTCCAAGAGGAGTTTGAAAGTTTTGATTTATTTTTATGTTTTCCGGGTTGTA
>BSSO01006181.1:0-12252 GCA_030267885.1 Mesembryanthemum crystallinum
TTTTTCACAATTTAATAGTCAAATTTGGACACGAAAATCTAAAACGTCATATAAAAAAAAACGGAGGGAGTAGTTAAATACCTAACAACTAATGACTAGTAGTATATATATATTGCTAATGGTAAACAACTACAAATATATTTTAACAACTACATATTGACGAACAAACATAAATACAGATGGTAAAGAAAACAAAAAGGAAATTAGTTTTTGATTTATGTAAATCTTTATCTAGTTTACAAGAGATTTTGACTAACGTACTATTTCAACTGTTTGCCCAATAAGTATATAAGAATATATTTCTGAAACTTAGTTCTAAAGAAGTTTAAGTGTATATTTAATTTTGACTAACCTACTATTCTTATGAATCACTATATAGCTATCCAGCAAAACTGAATCTGATCTACAAATTAAACTAATCAAGTTGGTCTTGGTGTAATGGTAACTCACTTCGTCCCTTAACCAAGTGGTCGGGAGTTTGATTCCCAACCCTTGCGAATAGAAAGAGATCCTTGGCCAGCCCTTTACCCTTAAGTGGAGCTCCCGGGGCGAGGGAATTAGTCACTGCTATCGGCGATGGATACCCTGGTTTAAAAAAAAAAAAAAAAACTAGATCTAATCCTACAACGATAGAAAATGGACACGGATGGCCTGAAATCAAAGGAATTTTTGATTACTTATTTTTATCTATGTACTGTAACAATATAATTTATCAGTTCAATTTGCAAGTTACCAAAATTGTATATCAAAATTGAAAAATTCACACAAAATAATGAGATTCAGATTGATTACATGATCCACATCTTGACATTAATTTTTGGTACTAGTAGTACGTCAACCTCTCTCTTAGCATGTATATGCCACATTCCCTACAAGATCACATAATACACCGTACCATATTATATTATATATACTACTAATAATCCAGATCACATCCCTCTCAATATTCAAATACCAAATAATTAATGCTCCTAATTTTTAAAATCTACTTCAAATTATTTGAGCATGTAGTGGCATGCTTGGTATTTTGTGTATGTGTAATGTCAGAAAACAGCTAAGGAAAGCTAGCTACCATCTCTTTCACTATATAAATGAATGAGAACCAAAAGGAAACACATAACCCAATAATTATACTAGTGATCTTCTCATTTCAACACTTTCTTCTGTTGTTTCCTTAAGTTCTTAGGTTCATTCAATTCATTTTATTGCATATATCAATATGTTGGGTATTCGCAAGCTTTACCAATTGCTTATGGGCAATGTGGTTCCTTCCTTGGGTGTAGTTCCTCATTCAACCAACCCTAGCTCGATTTCGAACCCTATTCTCTCAGACCCTACCAAGCTAACCCTAGATCAACCCTACGACTCGAGGGCAAAGGCGCTAATAACCGTGTTTGGGATGGGAAAAGATGGCAAGATAGCCAAGGAGAAGGCATGCAATGTGGTCAAGAGCCTAGGGTTGGTTGTTGAGGAGGAGGAAGGAGATGAGTCGAGCTTCGATATTCCTGGGGAGGAGCTCGAGGCTGAGGAGGTGCTTGAGGAGCTCGAGGAGGAAGAGAAGAGGGCAAAGGAAGAACTTCTTCGACGAGCTTTTGTAGTGTTTGATGAAGATGGAGATGGTTTCATTGATGCAAAGGAGATTAAGAGGGTTTTGGTGTGTCTAGGGTTGGATAATGGGTGGGATATTAGTGAAATTGAGAAGATGATTAAGGTGGTTGATTTGAACCTTGATGGGAAAGTTGATTTCCATGAGTTTGAGTTGATGATGGGATCATGACTTACTTCTAATTTCAAGTTTGTTATAATGAAAACAACATATAAGTGTAAGATAATACAGCAATTAAGGCAAATATTCTTTGATTTCTTCTTTTACACTTGCATAAAAAGATATGCAAGCAATAAAACAAGTGTAATGATGATCCTTCATTGTTTCACATAATCTCCAACAAATTGGAATTTGGTTAATTCCTTGAATGCTTTTACTTCTATGCTTGCTTAGTAATGCTTTTTGCATCATATTTATTATTTCTCTCATGTCAACATTAGGTAGGTAATTACCAGCAATGCCAGCAAGAATTCTGTTTAAAAGGCAGGAATTTAAGCAGGGTTTTCTAGCATATTGGTCTTAGAGTAAGTTTGTGATTAGTGCCACAAAGGTGTGATGCTATAAATGGATTGATGAATGAAGTAAAAATTCAGGGGAGAAAATATTTTTGGAAAATAAACTAAAAAAAATTCGGGACAAACATATTTACTTCCATTTTATATTTAGAATAAATGAGGTGAAAATTATGGGTTTGTACGTGGATGCATGAGTAAAAGTTGCGATAATTACTATTTGATCAAGGTGAAAACAGATCGAGAAAGGGGACAGAAACATTACTCCATGAGCGATTAGGGAAACTATTGCATAATATGAAGTTTAAGTTTTTAGGCCAAGACTATGCAAACAAAAATAAACATACCCATATACTCACTCAAGCTAATTAGCATGAAATCCTCTGCTTTACATGCAACCTCTAGGAGATTAAATTCAAGATGTAGTTTTATTTAAACTTTCAATTGCATGCTATAATACAATAAAAATGAGGTGTGATGTTGTACTAATTGACAATTGCATATATGTTCCAGTTGTTCATATTAGTGAACCTACTAAAAAAATTTCTTGCTATCAAGGTTCTTTTTAACAATTATTAAACCTGAATTATTGTTATTATGATGATAATTTCATTAGTTTAATTTATTGGACCCATATATCTTAAGGTTAAGCTGTCTCATGCTCCCACAGTGCACGGTCCTTATTTGATGATGGAGTACATTATTATTATTATCAGAAGCAGCAAAAACTAAGTGGTGTATGTGATCTGGCTACAGTACTGATGATCACTTCTTCAAGCTGGCAAAAACAAATTTACAAGTACATGTACTTCTCTACTACATTTTTCATTTTAAAACTCAACTTTCAAAGTATATAAACAAGCTGGCAAGCCCAATCAAAAGGATAAGTGGGTTTCTGTGCCCTTCCCGAGATGGGGATCCTAATGTTATTATTTTTTATACTTCATTAGAAAAAAGAAAAACAAAAACAAAAACGAAAGAACGGATACGATCCCCTGCCTCCCATGCTAATTGCAATTTTTTTTTTTTTAAATTGCAAAAGTTTGAGTTATGAGATATTGATTTAATCTCAAAAATACTTGTAGAATGCTGGGCATGGATGCTGAAGATGACAATATCACATTCTATATATATGATCTTTGTTACTATCCAAATTAGATATGTGCATATACTTTTCTCTGTGTACATGGATGCTGCTGGTGCTTTGCTGTGTCATATGCTGAAAATCTCTTCTTTCGATTCAACAGCCGCGCCATGACAAGTAGATGAATTGACATAAGTTGACAAGTTAGTTACAAAGACACATGAAATCATCTTGTCATCTTTATCCCATCCAGTGCCTCTTACAACATCAATGGTCCTTTCCATCCACTATAAGGCGACACATCGAATCATCTTCTTGTCTACTACCTCCAATACGTTTCACTTGGTGATTTTCTAAAGCACCCTTTCTTAATCAGTTTAGCCGAGTGAAATTATGTCGGTATGTCATGTATAATTGGTTGAGCACAACACAATGATGATGATGATGATGACGATATGGTTTATATACATAATAAAAGCAACTGTAACTCTAAATTGCAGAGGAAAATCCACAGTACAACACAACACAAAAACAAAGGATAGAATAGATCAATAGATAGAACCTAATAGGCCTCTTTATGAGGAAAATGGCCTGCTGATTTTGCTGCACCAATTATCCAAAATTACATAAACTCAGAACATCAGCAACAGCGATATCAGCTAATAGCATTACTTACAAACTTTTATTCAAACCCCCCCTTTTTTTCATTTTTGGTAATATAAGAGTGGAAAGTCCACAATCCCATAAAACAAAGCTCTATTTAGACACAGAAGAAACCTGAGACTCCCAAGGCCAAATTTCAGATATACCACTTGCAGCATCACTCCCTAATCCACTTCTGGCATTCCCACCAGTCAGAACATGATCCACATTGTTGTTGTTAGCAATGCCCGGAAAGGCGGCCCCACCAGCAAATGGAGTGTCCTGCCCACGGATTGAGATCGTTGGCGACAAATGATTCGCCACCCTAGATAGGTTTTGAGCATTTAGCATCTGGGGTGAGCCCAAATGGGTTTGCAGAAGCTGGTTCAAGCTACAAGATAACGAGCCTCGAGTAACCATGTCTTCAGCTAATTTCACCTGCATTCAGAAATTTCCCTTAAATTATGCACCTACACTTCATCATAATAGAGTGTCCTAATTGACTCTTTACAGGTGAAAATGGCACATTTTAATCAAAATCTCCATAAACACATGGTAGATTTGAAAATCTTAAATAGTTCATGATAATATGTTCAAGTTATTATATTTTATGAGAAACTAATGGTGAAAGGTGTTTCTCGAAGACTGGTAGAAGTCTTACTAGCTAGGGAAATCTGATTGAAACAAATTAAGGGAGTATACAAATTAAGGGAGTATATTTGTGACGCTTGTTATGATTCAAAATAAGGAGGTATACCTTGGCTCTCAGAGCTTCAACATCTGACTTAAGAACGCGGTTGTTGGTTGAGGCGTCTCTGAGCTGCTGAGTTGCATCATTTAGCTGCTTGTAGAGAGTAACATTCTCTCCATTGAGCTGTTCGACCTAAGAAGACCATAACATAAGTCAGATTTTCAATCTGAAATTCGCTTGGCGTAACTAAGATTTCCCCCTCCTTAGTTCTTCCAAACCTGGATGGATCTTTACAGACTATCTCCAACTTTTTTTTACTACCAAGTGCTATTCGTCAAAATCATGACGCAATTAGGCAAGCTTTTGTTCATCCATTGCTATGAAAATGAGTCAATAAGGGGTCTGAAGTTCTACCAAAAACAGCGTCAAAACGACAAGTTTAAAAAGAACAGGGGAATTGAGACAGTATACCTCAGCTGTAACAATAGGAACAGCATCAAAATACTGATAAACGGATACAAAACCATGTTGGTGGGTGAAAATTGTGCTAACCTTGGCCTGATCTTTGTAGGGTCATTGAGATAGTACATCAGCCGTAACATTAGGTTCCGGCTTGAATTTAATCCATCAAAATAGAGTTTGGTGCCAACAAACCCTATCAACAACGACCCTCATCATTTTGCGTACTACTAAAACGTATAGTTTACCTGCAGCTCCAATTCCTGCAAATGTGCTTGCTTCCTTCTTCGAGAACGACGAGCAGACTCCCTATTTGACACCATCCTGAAACATTTTCAACATTAAACCGTTACAACCAATGTTGAGTGAAACTTTGATACTTCGTATTAGGCCAAAAACACAAACTTTCCATATTAGATGTGTACATGTGTATGTAGCTGAGTTTGAGTGACACTCTGCTAATTTCGTCGTTTCTATACTGCAACATACTTTGCCTAATATTCATTGACTATAGTTCAGTGCCATTCAGTTGAAATGAACATACCTTCGGATTTTCTTAACATCAGTAGGATCATTGCTCTGCTCGCATGCCCCGTCTTCTAACTCTAAATCCTCATCCTCCGAGGAGCCACTTGCTTGATTGTCCCCAGATTTTGGCTTAAGAGTTGATGTTGGACTTCCAGCTGCCCAAAGTTTCCCATCACATCCGAATGTTAGTCAAATCACTATCATCAAAAGAATAAAGTTTCCAAAACTAGGCCCCTATCCGATTCAACTGAACTGAATACGCACTAACTGAATAGTAGGAGTATATGATAGAAAAAGTAAGTTGCATATCGTACCACATATTGATGATTGTGAATCAATAGTAGCCGAGACGCAAGGCCGCTGTTGGTTGAAGTTCTGATACCATGAAGGTGTTTCTCCATTTCCTCCATTAGTTGGAAACCCATTCATTATTATGTCCTGCTTTTTTAGGGTGAGAAGAAAAAAACAAAGTTAATACTCCTATAAGTTAAATTTAAAGGCTTTCTTATAAAAACTTAGCTAAATTAAAGATGTAGTAAGAAAAGAATCATACATACATGTTAAAAAGAGTATATAGGAAGTGTTATGGTGTTAAACTGTGAATCTAAAGAGAGAGTAATAATGAGTTTAGTTTTGAGCCTCAATGTAAATTTTTTTCAATAAATTCTTTTTGTGAAAAAGAATTGATAAATTATCATTGAACCCCTCATAAAAGGATTCAGAATCAGATTCCTTACTTTTTTTTTTGCCCATCAGAAAAAGGAGGGGAAGAACTAAGAAGAGAGAGATTGAGTGCAGGGTTGCTGTTGTTGGTCCCTTGCCAGAGGGCATTACAGGGTACAATAGACTTTCTGCCTTTACTCATTATTCAGTGCATGGGGAAATTGTTGAATTGTTTAAAAATAAACCATGTCTTGTCCATGAACCACTTTAATTATAGAATAAACTAACCTTTTACAAATTTTTAATTCACCGTAACTGCAAAATCTTTAAAAATATCAATTTCATTAAAACCTTGATAGTTATTATTTTATTTTATTATTGATCGAAACCTCAATATATATAATGATCCTAATTGAGTATATTGACGAGTGAAAGAAACCATTCTTATTCGTATAAAATTATGACCTTATAAGAGGTCCGGGAAGATGGACTCTTGTCATTGAATCCCCTCCTCTCACAGGATGTTATGGTAAATCAGTCTATGAAGATTATGAGAAACACCAACTTATTATTCATTGTGGTCTTGAACTGTTTTTCTTTTTTCTAATTTTACAGATATAAATAATTTTTTTTGAGTAATTCGTAATAATTCTTATAAAGGGAAAACTCTTCAAATACCAACTTTTCCATTCACCAACTCAAAACCTTGCTTAAGGGCCAAATTTGCAAGTTGCTTAAAATTTGATTCAAAGGATAGGCATTGGTCATATTTCAAATGTTTCTTGGTTGTTGTAAACTTATAAGTGGTATATGTCTTCTAGTACCGTATACAATTAAGCATTTATGCTTCATATAATGATTTTTGTTTAATCCTAGATCACATATACAATGAAAATATCCATTTTTAGATGATTAAACACATAATAGTTAAGATTGAGATTCATGGTAAATTGAGTCCCATCAAATATTTATGTCTTGCTAAGTTTATGCTATAATTAGTACCCTCTCGCGATATTTATGATAAAAATACATGCAACCACTATAATAAAACAAGTTTCTGTTACTTTATCTCGCTCTAGATAGATATGATCATGTGTTCATTTCACCTATATCTATATCGTAGTGTAACTAAATTAAATTAAATGGGACTTGTAAAAAGATTACAAAATTAAACAAAAATTAGACTGAATAGAAGATGGAACGATGAATGTAACGCAACCTATATATATTGAAATTAATTAAGGTTATGGCCGAGATCTAAAATTTGTATGGCCGAGATCTTGCAATTCAAAAGCGAATAATAAAGGCTGCTGCTTTCAATCTCAAAGTCTCAAATAAGTCTTTGTCAAAAAAAANAGTCTCAAATAAGTGACCCAAAGCAGTGAACACTACTGAGTACTGACTAAAGTAAGCAACAAAATTGAGAAGAAATATAAAAAGAAAATAGGAGCGAGAGCCAATAGAAGGAGGACACGTCACCACAAGAAGCACGTGAATAACACGTGCAACAAAGTAGTAATACTAGGAGCACAATATGAGTAGCAAATGATTGGCTACACCGCCAACCTACCTTATAAAATAGCACCCCCACCATAACCTTATTAGTGTTCAACATTCACATACATATACATATATCCATTATAGTACAAACCAAAACCTCCCCAATCTCTCTCTTCCAAAAAAAAAAAAAAATATATATCCCAAATACTCCAATAACAAATTAGTGAATTACAAATTTTGTATCTTACACCGACCCAAATAAAAATTAAATTTACATATAGAGCTGATCATATACGCGCATCACATGAATCAGGTTCGATATGTACCTTTATCTAATAAATAAATTGGTAAGCATGTTTTTACTGAACAAAAGAGCTATTTTAACTACGATAATAAAATTTTAAATGAAATACTCTTGCCTATGATCAACTCTATTTATAACTTGCCAAACTATAATCTATATAGTATGATTAGAATGTTAAATAAAATTAAAATAATTGGTAAGTGTTAAATAACTTTTGGAAACTTGTATTAAAAATTGGAATTTTTTCTTTTCAGAGAAGGAGAAAAATAAACAAGATACCTGCTGGTTCTTGAAGCCGAAGGAGCCGAGATCATCAACAAAACCGGGAGCAGCCTGATGGAAATTACCAAAAAGCCCTTGCCCGGTGGCGCCACCACCGGAATCACCAATAACAGAAGCCACTACCGGTGGCGGGCGAAGGAGGGCCTCAAGAGCTAACTCCGACGGGCTCCGCTTCATATGATCGCTCATGCTACTGCCACCGCCGCCACCACCACCACCTCCGCCACCAATGAAGGAGGCGGCTGTGGTGGCGAACTTGTGGATTGGTTTTTGTTGATGATTCATAATCAAAATGATAGGTTGATTATTCAACACTACTACAATAATAATAATAATATTACTAGTAGCTAGTAATAATACTACTTAGTATTAAGGTATGGTAAGGGGCTGTTTGGGGAAAGCTTAGAGAGGGGGTGTTGAGAGAAGAAAGAGGGAAAAGGGGAAAGAGGTGAGGTGGTCGATGAGTTGATATAGGAGGTAGAGAGAGAAAGTAGAGAGAGAAAGTAGAGAGAGAAAAAAAGAAGAATGCAACCAAACAAAGTTTTCCACGTATTGGAAAACGATACGTGGGACTCACATGATCCTAGCCTCTTTATTTTTTCCCTTTTTTCCCCCTTTTTTTTCTTTTTTTTTTTTAATTTTTAAAAATAGGTAAATTTATTTTTAACATATACTTCTGCAACTTGTTGCTTATTTATGTTCTTGTTTTTAATTAATTAATTAATTTGCAAACATACATTTAATCGGGTCCTTTCCTTGTTTCCTAAGGGTGCAATGGGAGATCAATGTTGATTGATGATGGTGGTGCTCTGTCGTCCAAATACAACAACGGCTAATGCAATTGGTTGGTTTTGCTTGTTACTATCTTTTTTTCTTTTTCTTTTTTTTTTTTCTTTTGGGGTTACTGCTCCAATAATTGCTTTCATTTATGTGTTCGTTGTTTTCGAGTTACTTGTTATATTAAGCAACTTAATTGGTTGGTTTTTCTTATAGTTCATTTTTTATCAGTGTCCAAATGACTTTATCGTTGTTTTTGATCGGATATGGGTTTGAAACTCATCTACATTTACCTTTATGTTTGAGAGGGTTAGAGTTCAAAGGGGCGTGAGCACTTGGTGAAGCTTATATTTAATTAATCAATTAAGTATTTGATATCATAATGTAATTGTGAAGAAATAAATTAAATTAAATTGTACAAATTCATCAATTAAATAAAATTTCTAGTGGTGGATGTTTAATTTAGTCCTCCATTTGTTGAAATTGCTTAGTGCTTACGTAAGGATGAAAACTCGCCTAGGGGCATTGTTATTGTTGTGATAATATTATAAGCTAAGGTAACTTTTGTTATCGAATTTATGAAATTAAATAAATTAAGAAAGAAATATTTTGATGAATGATTGTTCACTTACCCAATCAAATGCAACATCAGAAAAACGACACAAAGAGCAAGGAACATTACATCATGCCTTTCGTTTTTTCTCTCCTTTTTTTTTTTTTTTTCCTTCCGAATAATGTTTATTTATAGTAAGGTGTTTTGCTTACAAGCAATTTGACTATTTGAGTATTAATAATACATTCAACTTGCTAACTTTTCGACATGGGGTGTTATAAATTTTGTTTACTATGTGTTTTTTTTCTGTTCAATGTTTTAGTTGTATTTAACTTTGATCTCGTTATTAATCATGAATTCTTTGGACCTATATATCTAGGGGAATGATCTAAAATCCACATAAAAAGCAAAAGATAATACTTTTGAGGAGACTCGGTCTAACTCGAACCTAATATGATCATATGAAGATTGGAAGTGTGACGGCTTTTACAGCTCAAGCACTTATATATATTTTCTGCTCTAATTATATGCCTTGTTACGAAGGAGTGGCAAAATTCTTTTAGGGAAATAAAGAGGGTAAAGTTGAAGCCTAGTTATATAGGTGTAGGAAGAGAAGAGATGACGTGAGATGGTCATTACATCATAAAGAAGCCAAACACATTGTTGTCGTGATGACTTTGATGATACTATCTTAGGTGGGTGGAGCAAAACAATGACAAATTTGCAAAACTAGGGCATTTTTCACTTAGTGATAGGTTACTCAATCTTATCACATATAAACTTGCATTTTTGACATAGGTTACTTAGATTGGAGTTTATTTTACCAAGCTTTAAGTTCTCTTTCCATTTTTTTTTTCAACCAAACTTAATTTTGAAAGTGAGATGAGAAATCAATATTAACGATCAAAATTTTACAACTCACGTTTACCTGTTCACTTGGAATACAAGATACTCTGCATTTTATTCTCTTTATTTAAGCAAGGATGATGGAATTGTGCAGTTTAACTATTTCATGATCATTTTTTACATGGTGCTCGTCGAACCGGTTGTCCGACCGAGCAGGAAAGGTGCCAGTTGAGCACACGAATTGGGACTAGGATTCGCGTATTACGCATGGATTTTTGGCAATATATTTGTTTCTTAACTATACCTAAGAATCATAGTTGAGGTGTCCTAGGATTTCCTAATTTGAGTGGAAAGAATCAGTTTCAAATCTTGTACAAATTGGATTGGAATGTATTGGATCTATATTTAGAGCATTAGGCTTGAGAATCATGTACACCGATAACAGACCAAAGTTAGAGCAACTTGATGTATGTGGGTAATGTGTGAATTGTAAAACACGCCCAATGGTGGGTGTGTTGGGTGGCCTGGGTTCTAATTGAACTGAGTTACGTACGTCTGTATTATTAGACACATAAATTGATCGTTGTACTTGAGAAGGAATTATGCACGTAATTGTTCATAAATTTTTACCTAACTGTATTTTCTACGTTAAATTGTTTTGCGGTATTTGCATTTTTGCACTTTAATTCCCTAACAAGTTTATATTAGAACATTCGATTGTATAACTCCGCAACATGGAATATACATGATGGATGAATGAGTTAAATCATACCCGGGTCAGATTGAAGTCAATTTAGTTAATAAGTTCAATTTTACAATTTTCATTTTCTTTCAGATTCAAACTTACATAGTCATTTAAAATGAACATACCTTACACCGCATAACTATATTGAAGGTAGACTGTAAACAACAAAGTGAAAAAGGCAAATTATTCAAATTAGCGGTTCACTGTATAAACATAATGTAAACACTAACGAACCACTAGCAGCTATCTCGAAAGCTAGTCTAGGTAGCTTTTCTGAAACTCTACCTCAACTACTAACCACTACAATGAAACACTACCTTACCAAACACCTAAAATTGCCAATAATAGTGATTAGACTTAGTCAAACCACTAAACTTTATATGAAACTCTGTTGCCGAACACAGCGAAAGAATGCATAGTCAGTTATCCACCTCCTCAATAATTAGTGAATTACAGATGACCCACTGAATATCCTAATGAACGTCAGTATCACCATCTCATGAAACAATTCAAGTGTCTTTTAATCTCGAAGAGAGTAAATAGAAATGATCAAATTCAAGGCCCCAATCATGACAGAACTACAAATTAAAGTAATCAAAGTGACGGCTAGGGGTTCTTCCACATGGAAAGAGAAAGGCACCATTAAATTAATACAAAAGCCATTTGATTTGGACGCGCCGACTAGAGCACATAATGCACTAGATCTCACAAACAGGTCGGGTTTAGGTTTAGTAATTCCGAATTTGTTCGGGTCAGTTATCAATGAAGAAAACATATTAAATTTTATGGCCTCCGTCAGGCACATACATGGAGAATAGGTAGACCGTACACAAGTTCAAGTTAAATTTCACCCTAAATTCAATTAACATTATTTGGAGTAACTTACTAGGCTTATAGGGTATATTCTCTTAACAATCCCCTTCACAGATGAGTCTCGATCTCTTCAACTAAATAATATGCAGACTTTTCAACTTTCTCATTAAGGTTCTACATGCCCTTCTTAAACTGCTCTTAACATGGGTACATAATACTGTTGGGCCTTCATACTCCAAACATCACA
>BSSO01006182.1:0-12250 GCA_030267885.1 Mesembryanthemum crystallinum
AAGCTGCAAGCTTCAAGCTGTAACTTTTACCCAAAGTTGAGTGGAAGCTAGTATATGTAGCTTCTAAAATTAGCTGTAGCTGCAGCTGTTGTTTCAAATCTTGTTTGTAGTTGAGTGAAAAAAAGAACAAGCGTTAGCTTTTGCTCAAAAAGTGGCCAAAAGCTAACTGTTGGTGCCAAACCTAGCCTAATAATATTGTTTCACTGTTAAAGATAATGGTACTGTACTACTATGCGGTGTAGCCTTGCAGGAATAGGATGATTTACACTATAAATAAGATGCTAGCTATACAGCATAGAATCATCTCCTTATCATTCAGCAACACAGAGAAAACAAACAAGCTTAAAATCAGTGAAGATCACTACATCGGTGAGAATGGCTTCAGCGAAGTGTATCAAGCTGATCATGTTAGGGTTACTCATAATCTCCTTGTCAGCAGGTTTAGCTTACAACTAATAATCTACTACTCTATGTTTACTTTCTTATAATTGAAGTGCATCTTAATAAACTTTTAAGCATGTTGTATATATCGTACACTTATATATTTATATATATTGGCATAATTAATTAATTACCCTGGCCTAAGTCCTAACTAATAAGGCTATGTCGAGCACATCTAGTTGTTTCGTTAGCTGGAAATTTAGGAGGCGGTTAAAGAATTAGCAGAAAAAAGTTCAAAGTTATCAGTATAAAAGTTGAAAGCTTGTACAGATAGTTTTCAAAATTAGGCTAAGTAGCAATAAATGTAACTAGTTAGAGCTGAAAGTTGAAATATTCTACAGAAACTGTTTGTTACATGATAGTTACATTGGGAAAACCAACTAAAACTGTGTTTAAAATTGAAAAGCTAACTGAACTACACCCGGAATAGTCTCAAGTTTGTGAATCTAATCTTATAAGCTGCGATGAATAATTATATTATACATACATTTTTATGTGAAGGTACAAGGAGTGCAAGGATCCCTATGATTACGACAATAATACAAGAAATTATTACTAATGATGAGATGCAGCAGCTTATTGGTAATGAAAAGGCAGAATTGATTCGGCTGAGGGGATCAAATTCAGATGAGGCGATGATGGAAGCAACCCACCAGAAGAAAGATCAGAAAGCACTGAAATGTGGGGAGCCCATGGCACCATGCGAAGTGAATGGCGACTGCTGCACTTTCCACTGTATTGTCCCAATCCATGGTGGTAAAATCTGTGAATAGAGCTTCATGTCGCTGCTGATGGTTGCCAGAGGCAATGACATGTTGATGATCATGTCAAGGTAGTCTGTGTAGCAGCAACCAGTTGTAATGTATTTACTTTGGCGTTTATGTGTTATGCTCAGACATCTCCACCTTCTAGGTTTCACCCTTTTAAAATAAGGGGATGATATGCTGCTCTTTAATTTGTTGTTCATGCTGTCTAAGTGTTGTGAGTTGTGAAACTAAATCCTAGAATGTCATGTCTAAGAACTTGGCATCTCATAATAAATAATGGATTCTGTTAATTGGTAAACTGTGGTCTTTATTTTTGATAACTTTAAATTATCCCAATTTTAAGTTATGTCACTACGACTCCCAGGTTGATCGAGTTTAAATTTATTACTATTTCTAGACATTTCCACTAAGGTTTTACTTGATAAAATTTATGTTTTTGATAAAAATATTTCAAAAAATGATACAGTGTAAAAATTGGTCAGCACTAAGATGCGTTGACCCAAGATCAGAAATTTGGATCATTCACAGATCAACGTAAAGGTTGGATTATTATAATTTGACATCCCAAAATAGTGATTTTTTATGTCCAATTTCCCTTATTTTATTGATAGATATATATACTACACCCTCCGTACTTTTCAAACGTTTACAAACCATTTGGGTACGAAAATTAAGATAACAAAAGAGGGTGGTTTTATTTCCAATAACGCCCCTAATGGTTTAACAAAATTAAAATAGAGATGAATGTTTGACAATATAATATTTTATTGTGGGTTGAGAGAGAGAAATTTTAAATAAAAAATTCAAAAGAATGGTTGATGGGTAGAGAGAGAAAAAAAGGGAATAAAAAAATCATTTTATTTTAAAGTTGATTGATAATAGTTGAATTTTTTATTATTTAAAGTAGATAATAGACGGGTATTATGCAGAGTAGTGTGTGTAAAATTTGATTTGTAAACATTTGAGAGATACTTATTTTTTTGATGGTTTGTAAATATTTGGAAAATATAGAGGGAGTGCTTCATTTTATTAAAGGGAATACCATTTTTCGATGCTTCAAACTTTGTCTTCCTCTTTATTGTGAATCATGTCGCTCTGGGGGAGTGGCATATGGTTGGGCTGAGGCCCATGTAGCATCATATCGCTTTGAGGAGTGGCAACCGCTTGAGCTTATAGGCCCATCAGATAGGACTGTCAATAGATTGGATTCGGAGTAGAATAATGCAGGGCCGTCACTTGGCAAATGTGAAGTGATCGACCATATAAGGCCTCCAATTTGAAGGGGCTTCATCTTTAAAACATGAGGAATTCCAATTGGTGCCCTTGTGTTATTAACTTTTCTATATGGTGCCCAAAGTTTTTTCTGAAATTCGAATGGTACCCTCAAATTTGGCAGTTGTCCAACCCGTGACATTATTTATGGTTTTCCGTCAATATTTTCCGTTAGTAGGGTCATGTCAGTGTAATGTGAGCCTAAATTTGATGTTTATAAATAGATTCAACACCTGAAATTGCCTCCAATATCAACTTCTTGACTTTTCAAAATTTAAAAATTTTCATTAAATTGAGCTTAAAAGCTGTTTTTCGAGGCAAATCTAAGGGGTGGATAGTTTTAAACATCAAATATAAACTCGCATTACGCTCACGTGTCCCAACTAATGGAAAATTTAGACGACAAACTACAAATAAGGTCACATGTTGGATAGTACACAACTTCGAGGGCACCATTTGAATTTCCAAAAAAAAACTTTGGGTACCAATTGGAAATGTCAATAGCAGAGGGGAACCAATTGGAATTTCCCTTAAAATATTTTAAAAACTAAATCCATGACAATACAATTTTAAGACCCCGTTTTAATTTACGCAAAAGGTCCCTAAACGTTTTCGGACACTTTAGGACGGCCCTGTAAGTACTCCCTCCGTTTCACTAAAATCCTTACGTTTTGATTTTGTAAAGTCAAACTTTTCAAACTTTGATCATTAGTATGTGAAAACATATAAGGATTTACAAAGTAAAATTATATTTTTGGATTCATCTTAAATAGTACTTTCTAAATATCAAATTTTGATAATTTTTCGAGTTTATATAAAATATAATTATTCATAGAGAAAGTGTTGTCTCGAAAACCATGTAAAATCAAAGCGTAAGAATTTTATTGAAACAGATGATGTATTACCCTAAAATAATTGGTGTAACAATAAAATTCGTAAGGATGGAGAGATGAAGTACTGTATAATTCAATTATTCTTGTATTAGGTGGTCTCATACATGAAACTTGGTACCTGGAAAAAGAAAATATATTACCACCACATTTTAGATACCACGTCTTCTTCTTTCAGGTATCGGCCTCATTTATGAGGCTACCTCATAAATTTTTGTGCTGTACAATTAAATAGCTCACCACTTACTGAAAACCAACTGCCGTTCCGTAGTAGTATATTCAAATGAGTGAAATTTTCGAGACCTTGTTTCAGCTGCTTGATTTCTCGTACTTGGCAACTAATGGACTAAGGTACTAATTTTCAGGTTAAACTTTTACTTGGTGACTGGAAAAGCTTTATTGTTTACGCTAATTCATTCCAATAGGCGCCAATACAGTATTTACACTTTCAATAATGCAAGCTAAGACAGGTAAAATGCAAAAGAGAAACCGAGACTCAACTGAATGATATTGATATATTGATATATATAAGAAAAGTAAGCTGCGTAATCGAACTGAATGGAGTCTGAAAATCTTAAACAGGATCTCAAACAGAAGCAAAGATTTGAGAGATGCATATGTATTTTTATTAATAATCTGGAGCAAACAGCAGAGTAAAAATAATCAAACATATACAACACTAAATACGCGAAGAGAGAATAAATTAGAAGCTTCTCATCCTCGGAAAAAGATTTCTATAGGAGTGGAGAAAAAATCGAAATACAATATATCTTACTTACCTCATCCAATCTACTTCCGCTCAGAAATCAGATCTCACTTTTCAGCAGGATTTGCAACATCAAGAACTCAGTCTCAAATTCTCAATTAAGGGAGGGGCAGAAACATTACCTTTTCATATATTACATACTCTACTCTACTCCTTGATCCTTGAAGAATTCCTATCTTTGTGAGAATCCTTCTTGGAGGGCCTTCGTGGATCGCTGTGTTTCTTTTTCCTAAGAGCACCTACAGCTGCTGGGTCGACTAGTGGGCCGGACCAAGTTTGCATGGGTGCTTTTGAGTATGAGAAATTCATGGTACTGAAAGGAACTTCAGGAGGATCATATGTTGAGTCAACAAACTGTTCAGAACCCAGAGTATACCCAATCGTCCCATCCTGGTGAGGGGGAGGAAATTTCTCGCTCTTGCTTTTAGCATTTGCGTGAGATATTAGGCGCCTCCTCTGTTTACAAGAGAAAAAAAATCCAGTTAGCAATAAGCAATTGGATCAGCAGTCCCAAAAACCATACAAAGTATTGTAAAAGAAACTAAGGATTATGCGAAAACCAATTTTGTTGCTGAATTGATAGAAGGTTCGGAGGGAAGATAAAAACCACATTATATTTCTTAGTCATATGCCTCTTTCAAAAAAGGAAGAAATTCATTTAATTCCTTGTCCTTCCTCTGTTAAAGACACATTCAAGTATAGAATATGACTTACATCAATATTGGCTTGAAGCTCTGCGTTAGCCTGTGGAGCAGGCATTGCCCTGGCTACTCTATCTCTTGGACGAGTTTTCCTCGTACCATCAGCATTGGCTTTGCTTGCAGCTCTCAACCTGTACAATTCAGTAAGGGTCAGAAGCTCAGGTAGTGGGAAGAAAGCTGAAAGGGTAGATCATAAACTGAATATGGAGAAAATGACAACAAAGAGGAAAGTAGGAAACAGGACACAAGGATTATCACATTGCAAGATACTGATAATTAAGTGATAACATTTTCGACTTTAGAACGGCAACAAATCAATCACAAGATGGTCAGCAGTTCAAGGAGAGATATGCAACTCCCATTTATCAATGGAGCTATTGACTGCCAATGCTGAGGCCTAATGTAGTAATGTACACTCAACTTATTATGACAAGCACAAATAGGATACTAAACAAGGATTTTGTAGGTAAGATACGTAATTCATTTACAGACCTTCTGGCCTCATCATCACGTAGTTTAGCATCCATCTCCTTGCTGGGAGGGTATTTTGGGAGGCTGGAAGGTTCACAAGCATAAGGTTTTGTAGTGAAAAACTGCAAAGCAAGAAACAACATAAGAAAACCAGAATATTGAATAGTGTGTAAGGGAAGCTGATTAAATTATACCCCCCCCCCCCCCCCCAAATTGGTTCCCATGGAAAGGGAAGCAATGTGAATACATTGAGAAAAATGAAGTTCAGTAGTTCACCCTAACATTATAAACTTGAGTATCTTTTAATATGTATTTCATGTATCTTGTTTTTTATAATTTTAATATTGAGATGCATATTAGGTCGAGATTATTAAAAACTCAAGTTTGGAGCTTAGTTCTCATGGATTAGAAATAAAAAGTGCAAGTATGAAAATTGATATTTCTCTTTCCCTAACAATTCCTGTTTCAAGAAACCTAGATTAGTAATATCAAGTTAAAGAACAAACATCAATAAAAAAAAAAAAAAAAATTAACATATCAAATCAAAAATGCAACATGTAAAGAGCTGAGTATATAAAGGGTAGGAGAGCACAAAGAAGAGTTTGCAGAAGAACTTGTGAGGATAATGGTGGCCCTAGTTTGAGCATATATGTTTCTAATTTCCATTCTCACCCGCTGCAGACGTAGTGCCTCAGAGAGAACAGCACAAGCTAGATATGCTATTAGAACAAAAAGACTTACTTCACTTTTTAGGGCAGCTGTAGCGGTCTGACGTTCAGCTGGGTCAATTGATAAAAGTGTTTCAATTAATGGCAATGAAGAGGCTGGAAAGTGTTTAAATGTTTCAGCTATGCAGCGTTTGTATGAATGCTGAGGCTTGAAGATGGTTGCATGCGGCAACTTGGACCTTTTCCAATATTCTTCAGAAGGAGAGCCACATAACTTGAATATTTTGTGTAGTTGCTCAACCTGAATACCAAGAGATAAAAACAGTATCTTAACATAGTTAACTTAAATGCAAAAGCAAAATCTACTGCACACTTGTTAGTTTTTCTGAATAGACAACCTACGTAAAAAGTGCAACATCCCATGGTTACAAACTAGAACAAATCATTGTCCTAAACATAGCAACAGTACACATTCTACAAAAAAGTATATCGACAGCTAAAAATTACATTGCAAAATTCCAGAGAAGGTAAACTCAATAAATATAGGTTATAAACCTACACATGGATGCAAATTATAGGTCGATATACAAATATATGAACAAATAAATGAGAGCTATATGGAAACTTAATGCAACCTACCAGCATGATTGTATTTTAGATGGAAATTACCGTAGATAGCTTTAAACAATAAATGAATTATGAATCAAAAGATATATCCAATAACAATTTCTAGCTAGTAGCAGACCAACTTGATTACAAACATAAAACTCTCTGCTTTGCTTAGGGTATGTTTGGCTAGTTTCTAAAATCTTGAGTTACTTTCTCTCATATCCCTCCTCCTTCAATTTCCTCTTCCCATGAGTTTCTAAGAAACCAAAATGGGTTAGAATTTGAAAGGGGAACTCATGAGGCAAGCAAGTAAAGGAAGCGGAGGAGGGGGAGGGGGATGTGAGAAACTCAAAAATCAAATATTAGGCCAAACATGCTCACAATAATCAGAGCCTTGACCCTTGAGCTTCTTGAACCTTTTGTTTTGCATGAAGATTAAGTCCCAGAACAATAAATTAGAGGATACCAGCATCGGCAAGTGATATGCATTCTATATTTATTCTACAAAGCTCTTGTTGCCATTTCTAGGCTCTAAGAAGTGCCTTATTGTATTGCACTACTAACAGTCCACTGCTTGGAAATGAAACTCTCCAATGGTATTTGACAAAGAACACCTCAAGCTTTAAAACAAAGAAAAAAAAAGGAACAAGAAGTCAATCCCACCGTTCATGAACTACAAAACTCATCAGTGCAACATCCGATGTACAATTACTTCTTCAACCTCCAAATAACTTCATGAATGCCTTGATTCTGTCATAAAACTCACAACATTTTGCTTTCCAAGATACCTCAGAATCTCCAACGGGGTATCATATTGAAAAATATATCGTTAGTAAACTCGCAACTAGGCAGACCTCCAAATGAAACCAAAAGCTAATCTATTTACTAGGTTTCCAGGCAATGAATAAAGAGAAAAGAAAATGAAAAGGTTAAGACTTGGCTATGCTTCATAAGATGAATCAATTTTTAGTAGCAATTAAAACATTGAGAGCATCAAGCTAGATTTGAAGCAGTCCCTTGCACTATTCTTATTGAAAATCTAGATGTAAATGGTCTTCAACTCTTCAGCATTCGAAACTCCATGTCAATTGGTCATAGGCTGCACAAATTGGACTCAGCGAATTGTACACTCAAAATACTTCTCCTTTTTCACATCAGTTTTCAACTCAAAGTACATAATTTCCTACAGGTTTCTGGAAACTCCTAACTCTCAGAGAGCTTACCACAGCAAGGACATAATTGGGTGACGCAGCCCAGTCAATAGCTGGCAGTGTCTTGAGGAAGGACAGAGAGTTATTAAGTATCTACATCCAAATAAACTGAAGAAGAATCTTCCTACATGAAGGACCGTCACTTCAAAAACTGAAGAATTAAAACAAAACATAATACACCAGTACTCAGCTGATCACATGAGCATAAATTCTTTAAGCTGTTAAGCACTAGGGTCCTCCCTGACAAACAGGGTGTATTAAGAGGTTGATAAGGTACAGCCAAAATATCCCTCAACAAAATATATGGCAATTAGGATGCAAGGAAGAATGGACTTCAGATAAGCCCAGGCAGGAAATAACTCCATGAGTCCTTCAGTAACCTCTGTTTAAGAAGAAGAAAAAAATCTGGCACCATTCAAGTTCATTGCAGAATGTATATGCAGAATCAACGATAAATATTTCCTGCTTATAGAAGAACAGAATTACGAGAGGTGCACCAAAATTATTTTTCCGTAGCTATACCCTGCTATAGATTTAGATAGTAGCATGCTGCTTTGATGGCCAAATACCCAATTCTATTTCATGCAAATGAACTTGAAACATTGACAAGTGGAATGAAGAAGGCATATGAAATTACATACAATACATGAGCATCAAAAACAACTAGTATTGTCAAGAGATATGATTCAGATTCCTATAATAGAGAACTATCAAGAAATGGTATTTGCATGATAACTTTTATGACTTGTGTGGAAAAAAAAGAGTTGCAACAGAAAACTCAAGATAATGATGATCTCTGAAAGTACCTCTGTGCGACCGGGCATTATGGGTTTCCCGAACAATAACTCCGCCAAAATGCACCCTGCACTCCAAAGGTCCACACCTACACTGTAGTCAGTTGCCCCAAGAAGAAGCTCTGGAGGTCGATACCATAGTGTAACAACTCTACTGGTCATAGGCTGCTTGTTGTTAGGATCAAAGAACGATGCCAATCCAAAATCTGCAATCTTGAGCACCCCTTCATTGTCTATCAGAAGGTTTGAACCTTTTATATCTCGATGCAGCACATAATGATTGTGACAATGCTCAAGCCCTGACAACAATTGCTGCATGTAACACTTAACCTGACCACACAAAAACATCCTCATTTAAGACTCAAAAGGATACAAAGGCTTATTCAAGAGTCTTAAAGGATAAGAACAATGACAAGCCGTCAAACCTGAGACTCTGTGAATTTGATTCCAGAGCTAGCAGCAAGTCCTGCCAAATCATGGTCCATATAATCAAACACAAGATACAAGCTACACGACATTCTCGAAGTCACCAACCCTTGGAGCTTCACCACATTTGGGTGGTCCAACCGGCGTAAAATCACAATCTCTCTGGCCATGAATCTAACACTCTCCGGCTCCAAGTTATCAAATCTAACCTTCTTAAGTGCCACAATGTTACCCGTCAAAGTGTCCCTTGCTTTATAAACATTGCTATATGTACCTTGCCCAATCTATAAATCACATTAACATAAGAAGAAAACCAAGTTATAAACAAATAAATCAACCCACCCAATCAAGGAGAAACCAAGTTACTTAACACAATGTTTGGTAACTCAATACTTCTACTAATAACATAAACTTGCTATAATTACATACTAAATTAGTACATTTCATAAATTTGGCAATCTAATGTAAAACTGAAAATCACTTAAAACCCTTTCCTATCATTAATCCACCTCCATCACCATAAAGCTGAATAGTGAATAATTCTAGATTCTCTTCCAATAACAAATCAATATGCAACATTGCAGAATCATTCCCTCAACTTTTTCTGCTTTAAACCAAACAACATCAGAATGACCAAATTTCATCCATTTTACCCAATTTCACCTTTCCCCAACAAATTTACACCAAACACTCTACAAGCAACACAAAAAACCCTACCTTCCTTCAGACTCATAAACCACGTAGTAGATAGAACCAAACAACACAGAAACTTGTATGAGGCCGCCTCACAGGAGATTAATTGAACAATACAATACCTTATCAAGCTTCTCAAAGCTATCAGCTCGCCTCGGCGTCCACCCGTTGATAGCCTCACCCGCCACCGCCGCCAACCACGACGGCCAACCCGCCGCCACTTGCTCCCCTTGAACATGTCCCTTCGGCAAATTTCCAAGTTTCGGATTCGGCTTCGACGACAACCTTTTTCTCTCTCCTCTTCTCCGATGCCGTCCCTCCTCTTCCACCTCCTTAGACTCTCCGTTCTGCTCAACAACCACACTACCAACACTTTCGCTCTCATCGGCGGCACCGCCCTTCACCGCCGCCGCCACTTTCTCTCTCCTCGCCGCACCGTCGACAGATTCCGACGACGCCGCCGCCGACACTTCCCTTCCGAACACACACCCCATTGTGGTTTTCTCTCTCTCTTTCTCTCTCTCTCGTTTACCCTATCAATCCATTGACGCATTTTGAAAACCACATTGTACCCAGAACAGGGTTTTTGCTCACCTTGAAACCCTAGAGCAGGCAATAATGGAGGAAGAAGAAGAAGAGAGAGAGAGAGAGAGTGTATATTGCTTTAGTTGTGGGTTTTGGGGTTCCGACAAAGGGTGACAAGGAGTAATGATTTTGGAGGTTTTTTTGGCAGGATTTAATGGCGGTCAAAAGGGATTTTGAAGAGGAAATTGAACCAAAAAGCAGGATACACTACTCATAGTGAGTGATAAACAAACTACAGTGTGAGTGAGTGAGTGAGTGAAAATTGAAAAAGAAGTTGTTCTTTAAATTTGGTGTTTTTTTGTGTTTTCAATTGTTGTTTTATGGTGGTTGTTATGATGGTGATGATGATGATGGGTGATTTGGCGGAATGGTAAAGTTTTAGTGAGATGATTTGACCATTTCAGCGATTGTTGTGGAAGAAAAAGAGAGGGTGTTGTTTCTTCTGTGCTGGGTTTTGTTTTGGTTGTTTTTTTTTTTGGGTTGAATAAAGGGAGTTTTGGAGGAACTGTTCTTGGGAGTTTTTTTTTTTTTTGGTGAGTGTGTGACAGTGTGAGTGTGACTAACAAAACAAAACAAAACGTCACGCTGTGGACTACTTTTTAAAAAATTTCCTTTAGTTATTCCTCAATCGTCGCAAATCATAGGAAATTCTTTCCTTAACAGTTAACGCTGGCTTGTCCCAAAAAAAAAAAAAAAAAAAANAAAAAAAAAAACAAACAAAAAGTTAACGCCGGGAGACCACGGTAGCCCACGGCTTTTAAAATTTCGGAAATTTCCTGTGATACTCTTGTACTTTGATGAAATGTCTATTGTACCCAAAGTTTTGAAAATGTGTTGGGGTACCCCTGAACTTTCTTTTTATGAATTTATTTTAAAATTTCACTTTCTTTTTACAATATTATAAATTTGTCAGAAACCACCTTATAAAATATGCCTTTTTTATGCAGCCACCTTATATAATTTTTTTTTAAGCAAAACCACCTTATAAAATAATTCCGATCAAGTCTAACCACCTTAACCTCTTTTCCGGCCAAAAAGAAAAGTGAATTGACCAAACTACCCTCATATGACTTGCATGTGGTTGATTTAATCTACAAAAGTGGTAAAATATAAGGGTAATTCGGTCAGTTCACTTTATTTTTTCACCGGAAAAGAGGTTAAGGTGGCTGGATTTAATCGGAAATATTTTATAAGGTGGTTTTGTTAAAAAAAAATTATATAAGGTGTCTGCATTAAAAAGTCATATTTTAAAAGGTGGTTTCTGACAAATTTTTCATAATTGTATAGATTTTCATTAAAACACAAAAAATTTAAAATTTTAAATACTAGTTTTAATTTTTATATTTAAAATTTAAAACTTTATTTTTTTTAGAATATTTTAATTTTTATTTTAAAATTAAATTTTATTATTATTATTTTTTAATTTGTCTATATTTTTGATTTTTTTAATCAATTAATATTATAAAAGAGAAAGAAATATAAAAGTTAAACATAGTCATTATAAAAAAAATGCATTGAAAGGGCATCATAGTCATTTTATGGCTTAGTGGGTACGCTGATCACTTTGTTGAAAGTTCAGGGGTACACCAGGCATATTTTCAAAATTTTTGGGTACCGCGGGCATTTCATCAAAGTACAGGAGTACCTCAGGAAATTTCCATTTTTATTTTAATTTTCTTTTTGACTGGTAGGTACAGTGCTCATGTGAATGAAAATCAGAATCACAGTTTGGTTTGAGTGATACGAATTTACGTGTTATAAGTGATGAATTTAGCAATATAACTTATGAATTTATCAATGAAAGTAATCAATATGCATATTATGAGGATGAATTTAGTCCATAAAAATGATGAATATGCATACTATGAGTGATGAATTCGCATGCAACAAGTGATAAATATACACTCTATAAATAATGAATTTAGTCCACAAATAAAGTTCACATAGTTCGCACTA
>BSSO01006183.1:0-12241 GCA_030267885.1 Mesembryanthemum crystallinum
ATTACAGTACATAACAATCTTTTAACTATCCAGGTGATTTGACAAACAAATTGACAGTTAAAGTACTCTTGTTTTTGGGTTAATGGAATTACAGGTTTCGTTAAGAAGAGAAGGTTAACCTATTTAGTCGATAAATTCTTCAATATTTGTATCCAATAGTAAAATTGAAAATTAAATAAGTATCGGCTTATATGCCTCCTTTGAATGAAAACATCACAAAAGAAAAAGAGTAAACTCAACGACGATAGTTTCACCCCTACTTGATATGTAAAGTGACAAATGAACAACAGCGCCCAATATGTTCACTCCTCCCATCAATACCTACAAATCATCCCTATGGTGTATAAATTATGACAGGAAACACCATCTCCTAGAGTACAACATAATGCAGCTGCTACCAATTTTCTTGATGCAATAAAAATCCCTGATAGGATCCAACTGGATATATGGGACTTCCTCACATTGATGCTTTTACCACTTCGACCAAGCTAGTCTTGTTTCTTAAACTTCTTCAACGCAAATGCCAAGCCCAATATCATCAGAGGAAGAAGGAATTGCAGTAACTTGACCAGGAATCCGGAGCTCTGGCTGGGCTGCGTGGCATTCATCGATGGCTGTGACTTGGTACGCTTTTGGTTCACCGGGATAGTGGAAGCATCAACGTCACCAACATAGAAGTCCTTCAACATGTCTCTCGCATTGTCGCTGTGGCCAACGTCTTCAAAATCTTCGGTAGCATCCTTGCCTACAGCAATATATCCACTCATATAACTTATCATCCTAAAATCCCAAGGTTTGATGAAGAAAGAACCACCAACATTTACTACAATCTTACCAGTTGCTGTCAGGAGGATCTCATCACCACCAGGATGGTCATCCAGAAATCGGGTTACATTGTAAACCTAGCCAAGTTGTTTCAAATATTGAAAAGTCAAAAGAGAGGTACCAAATGCGCATGATTGAAGTCACAATGAAATAATTCTATTAAACATATTATTCTCAGTTTTACATAAAATCAAGCATATCATTCAGGAAGAAGAGTGAATGTCTTTCATAAACCACAGGTGAAAATGAAAAGTGACCAGAGAGGAAGTAGAATCTAAAATAGAGACTGGGATACTTTTCAAAAGCATGATTTACAATAGACATGGTTCACGACAGTGAACCACCAAACTTCATAGATCAAAAGCAGATCAGTATATTTTTTGACATTATGCTCAGGTATTTTAGTGCCACCAAATTCCTGAAACAATCAGCACAAGGCACCCCATGTAGCCTAGATGTAATGCTACTATCTCAACCAACTGGAAGCGAGTTATGAAGTCCAAAGGCTCATAAGAAATGCTTTTGCAAGGGTTTGAGCAGATTGCAAAAGTGGAAATTGATCAAGAACAATAGAGAAGTAGCAAGAAAGATATTATAGACCAAGATTCAACGTAGATCAGCCAATCAAGTGTACATCTATGGAAAGCAATGAGCACAACAAATTCACAATAACGATAAAGGTACAACGTTCCTCATGGGCATAGAAGTGCAACGAGGATGAAAAAGACTTCACAATCTTTTCTAAAACGCTCTCAATCAAGGAAATGAATAAATTAGCTCTCAAGAACTACCTAAGATAAGAGCATGGTTAACCATGAGTAAATTTTGCTCAAAACCCTCTCTCTTCTCTCTCATGAGCAAGAAGAACATTTTGGTTCTTAAAGAGAGTGATTGATGAGCTAAGGCCAAATTGATCAAACTTCAAACAAAATGGATGGTTCCTCATCCAAGGCCCCACATGGAGGATTGTCTTTCTAGGGGAGTGAAAATTTGGTAAATACTAGAGAAAGGGATGGATGACTGAACATATTTTTGTGCATCAAAGACGATATATCTAAAAGACCCCTACATCATAGTCAAACTCTATTAGGAAAGGCCACATAAATAAGTTGGCAAAATCGTATTACAAATAGACTACCTAAAACGGTTGAACCGTGTAAGAATAAAGGCACCACTTAAGTGAATAAGCTGAACACAGTCGTGCTGATGAGTACAGGCAGGCCATTCCGCCTTCGATAAAACCGCTGCAGTATGAGGGTAAGAATGAACAAGGTTATGTTCCAAACTGATGCGACCAACTAAATATGAGGCTAAATGCTAGGATATAAGGCACAACGCAACAGTTTTCAATTGAGAAGTTCGGTGCCCTGTGGACTAACACTGTAAGACAACAATATTACAATGCAGCATTCTTAATCTCAATTGTTTGCTTGGCTTCCAGTGTTCAAAGACAAACAGTGCTGGCTTCATTAACAATGAGTTTGTACCTCAGATCAGGTCTCAACTTCCAAATGAATCACCATTTCAGTGACAGATCCCGATTATGAGCTAAAATTTCCATCTTGGCAGCTTGTTAACTTATATCACCTCATACCCAGTTACCCACAACTCCATACTCCACATCTGGCAATTTTGCACTTCTGAGTTCTGACCCGTTGTCCAATATCAAATCATTGACCAATTCGATGGTGCTTTTTTAAAACAAAAGATTCATGTTTGGGCCAATTAACTTAACCAGGGAAATAGTTTTCACCGAATTTCATTCCTAATAACAACGATAAAATTTCACACAAAATTCCAGCATAATTAACGAAAGAAGCCCTAAATTGGGATTTTCAATTATAACCCTAGCTTTTCAAGGAGAATTCACAAGAAACATAAACTAGAGTGAAGTCAAACCCAGATCACATATGTCAAATCAAGGGTCCCAAATTTCAGAAAGCATAAAAGAGTAGGGTTTGAAAAAGCTGACCTTGCCGGAGATGACTAGCCAGCAATCATCCTTCTGATTGTGTTTGGCAACATCTTCGAACCCAAAAACTTTCAAATCTGAACTCATTCTCTCACCTTCAACGACACAACAAAATCAGGAGAGAGAAAAAAAATAAAATCCAGATTCAAATTCGATTCAACTCGATCCGATTCAATGTGAAAAAAGGTACCGTATAGGATGGGGCACCTGAAATCACAATAAAAGCAAGAGAGAAGAATCGAGAAGGAAGCTTGCTAACGGACTTGCTCTATTTAGGAGTAGTTATAGTTACCATTACCAGCACGTTGAGTAGAGAATGCAAATTATTATGATTGGTCAAATTTGGGGTTTCCACTTTCACTGCTGCTACTTTGATGGAGTAGATAGTGTTTGGTTGAGGCCCATATTAATTTCAAGAAACATTAATCCATGACATAGCCCAACTCTTCTCTATCCCCCAACTTATGAGATGGGCCTTGTTCTCCCTATCTTAGACCATTCTCTTTGGTTTACAAACTCTGGCCCACTAATCGGCCCATCCTATGCTTCCATCTCTTTTTTTTTTTTTTTTTTTTTTTTTTTTTTTCAATTTTTGCCTTTGGGAATTTTTTTGCTCCCTTCTTATGATGACAAATTAACAATTGCTCAAAGTTAATTTGTTATATTTTCTACTAGAACATCTTTGGATTATTGTTATTAGTTATGTAACTGCATCTTTGTAAGTGTAGGAATATATTTGGGATCCTTCCTATAAATATAAAATTTGAAAAATCTCTTATATATTTTTTTTTTATTTTAGAATAAATCCCCCTTATAATACTATAACCCACTTTCGTCCTAGTGATCACCTCCTTCTGCCCATTTTAAGTCATTTTCGGACACTTCTAACATATAATAACACAATACCCTCATGTGCAGAAGTTAAAATGAAGGTGTTGCAATTGTAATTGTTGGTCATTGGATTGTTATCATGACTTGTATAGCCAATTTCATGTATGTGATGACACTATTTTTTGAATATGAGGGGGATTAAAACAAATGCACTTGAGGAAATTTAAATCAATAAACACTAGATTTGATCGAAAATCATTTGCAATGGCTAGAAACCTAGAAAGGGATGATGATCGGCGAAAATAGTCATTAAAAGAGGGGTTGTTTAGAGAGAATTTCACAAAAACTTGTATTTATAGGGAGAAACAATTTGAGTGAACCCACTTACCTATTACTCGTACCATCATGCATCATGCATCATGCATCATCCATCATCATGTAATCAACTTATAGCCTGGCGGTTGTTAAACTTTCGCGGGGAAAACGGTGCTGTGCAGCCTCGGATGCTTGTAAAAGCGACCTGATTTGATGTTCGAAACTTTTGATGGCAGATTTATTTTTTTTTTTATTTTTTTTTTTATTTTTTTTTTTTTAATGGGAGATGGTGTCTCTCAATTAGTCATTTTGCACTGAAATGTTTTACATTTTCATGACATAATTGGCTTGATCGAGAGCGTGTATTGTTTACATTTTCTGTTCACTTTGTATATTTAAATAGCAGACATCAGCTAATTATAATTTGTTTATATAATCAATAAGCAAATGTATCCATTACGTCATTTACAAGATTCGGGGAGTATGTTCTTGCAATTAACTTTTGCTTGTAGTTATGGGGTAGGTGTTTGCCATATACAAGCTCATGCACTAACAAACAAGACTTTATTGTATGGAGTATCTCACAATTAAGTGGTTACCACTTGTTATGAAGTGATTTTATATTAAATTGTGAAAAGGGGAAAAATACCGGAACAACGTATAACAACAATTGACATATTCTAAATACTAGTATAACAAATATAAAACAATAATAAACACACCGTTAATCATAGTTGGTAAGGGCAAGAACTTCAACCCATGCACTTGTCAAATCCTAAGCACCCATAATCAACAACAACCAGTCCATGGACATTACAAAATAGTATAAGCTCATTCCAAATAATCCCTAGGAAGAAGAAGTTACATAACAAGTACCATGCACCCTATGCAAATTAAACACAATTAGCTTCGGTGAAAATCCCCCAATAAAAAAAAAATAAAAAAGAAAAGGAAAACATAAGCATCATATATGATATGATACTCGAATTTTGTTTACATGCAAGCTGCGAAGAGTAGTAATGGCAATGGTTTCTTTGAGCCCTGTTCTTCACATGATGATCCATATTTGCTGCTCAAACCATAGAATCTGTATCAAGATCACATAATTTAATTAATTTAGCTTAATAACTTTTCACATAATTAGTCATAGTCATTGTTATAGGCATACTTCAACTTATAATTCTTGTCGGGGAAACAAAGAGGGTAAAGTTAGTGATATATATATATGCATTAATCAAGGCCTAATAATTATGCATAACGTACTTATTCCACATACATGAACCAAATTTTCAGTTCTAGTGATTACAACAAGCATTATAATGACACATATGTACCATTTGTTTTCCCTAGCTATGGAAAGGAATTGGTCCTACTACAGAACGGTTTTATCCAAACAAATGAGTACAATTGCAACGTGCAATAATTCAGGTAACTTTTGCATAATTAGTACATATAAACATTAACAATATGGACAGCTCCAATTTTGTAGACCACATAGAGTGGATTTGTCACTACTTACTCGTCTATTTATATAAAAATAATTCAAATTCTGATCAGTCAAACATAAGATCAATTGATCGAGCTGATATATATCATGGCCTAGACAGAGCGTACCAGGCTGTGTATGGCAAACATGACATGCTGATGAGCAAGTAACAACTTGTAGCAATAATAGGTGAGATATAAAACAAACAAGTACGTAAATAAAATTATTGTCAAAGCGAAAAGTCGCTTAATTTAGAAAATAATATAGTTGAAAATATAAGGAATATGCAAAATTTTGCACGGACTTGGTCCATAGTATTGACTCAGTTGGCGTTATCCCTTTAAAGTGAATAAGTCATCCCATGAGTTATCCTACTAAAAGTGTGAGTACCCCCTTAAGGGTACAAAAGTCACCCCGCTAAAAGTAGGAGTCACCCCTTTTATATTGGTCCATCATGGAAGACCTAGGCTACTACTAATGGTTTGATTCCTTATAGAAAAGAAAATTGCTAGTATTGCTCGATCAGTGAAATTCAGTGGAAATTTTCAGTGTTCCATAGAATAGTTGCCAAAGTGAGAAGTCGATTGTTTGGAAAGATAATGTTGCGGAATTAAGCAACTTATATTACTTTCTAACCTGCCCTTAGCTAGCCAGTTAGCCTTATGTCTCCTTGACTGCAATAATTATTCAAGCAAAAGCAAAAATGATTCCTGAAAGGCTAAACTACAAACTAATAGAGACGACCTATAAATCACCATTGATGGGAAGAAGATCAATTTGCTGTACCTTGAATGAGAAGCAGAGAGTCTAGTTCATTGGCTCCATCTTGCTCGTTGGTCGGGATCTCGAAGCCATTATTGCTCGGCTGCATCTGGATTTCCTTCTTCTGCAACTTTCCTTCGAGGTCCGGATGAATCTTCCTCTTCATCATCCTTTTCATCAACTAAATGTATATTTACAGCAGTGGTAGTGTTGATTAATTATTCAACTGATCAACTATGTAAGAATCTCCAAGAGTCACTGAGATTTGTTCAATTCTTGCTTAGTACTATCATTTAGACTCTAATCATACAAATCTTTCCTTTTTGTGCCTATATTTTCCTGACTACCCCTTAATATACTTTGTGTACCCTTTACCATGCAAGAGCAGCAGCATAATCAAAATTTATGCCAATGAAGGTCTTGAAACTAATACTAATGCAACTTGTTCCTTCACTCATTAATTTGGATATTTTAATTTGGGAGGCAACATCACGCATATTCTGGTTCATCCTAAATACGGTATAATTGATAATAGGAGGAGTAGTACACTTAACTTTTATGTTGGGTGTTTTCCCTCAATTGTTTCAATATATATGGAACTTCATGCATTTCACTTAACGTATATGATGTCCTTAGTCTTAGTACGTCACTTATTTGTATACCAATAACTTTTCTAAAAGTTATTTGTGTAATCAGACCCAAAAGTGACCTGTTGGTAGACATTTTTTTATGGTAAGAATAGAAAGACTATGACTGATTGATGGGAATAAGCCATTGGATGTTCATGTTAGTATTGTTCTTGTTTGTTATTATTTGGAGCCAAAGACAATGCACTTAGAGGAAAAAGGTTGTGTTCAATCAGATTTAGGGTCTGTTCTTTTCGTCTTATTTTTGTTGGAACCCAGCATTCTCAAGTAAACCCCAAAAACTTCAATCAAACTCCAACAATAAGTAAAAAGTTCCGGCAACTCCCAACAAACTCCAGCAAACAATTAAAAAAATTCCAATATTTTTGAGTCACAAAAATCAACAATCCTATCAATCAGCAAAAAGTTCCAGCATTCCCCAACATTCTCCAACTCCAGCACTCCAAAAATTAGACGTAAAGAACAGACCCTTACGAGCAAGGAGTTTAAGAAAGATCTTATCTATGTAAAATTGCTATTATTCTACTTCTCATATTTGTTTTTTTTTTTTAATATTGATATTCTAATTATCTACTTTATGTTTTGGCTTTCCATTAATTCCAAAGCAAGACCTTTTGATACCTACTTCTAGTCAATCAGATTTTTGATGTGAACAGCATCCAAAGATAGAAAAGTACATGCACTTCCCTCTTGGTAGTCATTTTAATTAGAAAATATCTTTATCTAAATCATATCTCATTCACTGATGATCCCATGATGTTGACCATGTTAATTAGTGATTATCTTCCAAATGAATTTCTCAGGGATCGGGCAAACCTAACCATGTGATTTGTATATTATACTACTCCTATATTTTTATTAATTTTTTTATCAGATTAATAGTCAATATTAACATTTAAAGTTTAATATGACTGCTAATTTCGAATAAATAGATTAATTTTTATTATATAAAAAAATAGTGACCAAGTCATCTTTGTTATGATTTAATAATATGAAAACATGTATGCTAAGAAAAAGAGAGAAGTACAAGGAAAATCAAATTGTGACTATAAAATAATTCGACATCATTTATCACATCTCATGCCCCACTCCTCTTGATTATTATTAATAATAGTAATATAGATGAGACATAAAATAGGACAGATGATTATACTGACAAATAGTATATTTGCGAAAATCGATTGGTTAAAAAAGTAGTTAGCTATAGGCAGTTACCTGGTTTAGCTTCTTAGCCGGAAGCAATTCCTGTTTAAGAAGCTTCTTTGCTTTTGAGAGACCATTTTTGGCGCGAGAACTTGGCTTGATCATCTTAAGGTTAGGCTTTGCAATGATAATTACATCTTTCTTAACACCATCATCTGTCTCTTTCAGCTTATTCACAAGGTGGTGATCAGAATCCTCTGAGAAGAGATCAGCCAATGTCACTCTCCTCTTAATTTGACATTCATCTTTACTCATATTATCATTGTTGTCTTTCAACTCATCAACACAATTCTTTGCAACATTAACTTCTTCTTCTATCTCATTGTGTTCACCACCAACTTTCTCCAGTTCATGGCTAAACAATGCCGTTGTCATTAAGGGGCTAGCTTCAACATCATCATTCCCATGCATGGCATCATGGATGTCAATGAAGCTGTTTTCTTCATCATTACCATGATGATGATGATGATGATCATCATCATCATCCACTTCCTTGATGATTTCATACTTAGGGGTCTCCCAAGGACCAATAGCGAGGGTTCCAATGGTTAGGAGCCCATCTTTCCAATCTTTGAACACATCCAAACTTACATGACCACCATGTCCAAGAAAACCATCTCTGTCGACATCGGCCCTTGATCTCACATCTTTTTCCAGTCTGTTATCTGGCACTGAACGAGTACAAATATATAATGGATGCATGTGAATTCATGTAGATATATCAAATGTAAAACATGGTACAATGAGTACAAATTAAATGACCAATCAATTTATTCAATTATAACTTACGAATTTGTAAATTTGGCAAAGTAAGATATTCAAAAGCGAAAAATTGAAATTCAAAGCACCTTGGAGAAAACTGGTGCAGGAAGGACCATGAAGAAATCGTCGATTCATCCAATTAAAGACCTAAATGAAAAATAGAGAGGGAAACAAAAAAAAAAAAAACGAATTATTGCAATCCTAACGTTAGCTTAAAATTGTTTTAAGACATGAAGGGTTTCAAATCTGCAGGTGAAGTTGCGAGAGTAGTGAACTGACCTTCATTATCTGATTTTCTTGTTGCCTTTTCTTCCTTTTCTTGTTGTTGTTGAAGGGAGTACTACAAGAATGTACATTAAATATTGGGTTTGAAAAAGCTGGGCTGAATTCTTGGACGTGAAAGGACAATGGGGCCCAGAGAGAATTGGGCCCCGTCGGCCCATGGTATGTTATTATGTTTGACGAATGATTTTTTTTTGGATATAGAGTGTTTATTTATTTCTTTTTATCTTTAATCTAGCAACTAGTATGTTGGGTCGTTAATGGCATGATCGATGTGCCCAGATTCGATTCTCGATATGACCCGAACCCTCCCTACCACGTGACTAACAATTGGTCCACTCTATCTTTCTACTATTTAGGCTAGCCATACCAACGACGTGCTGGCCCAAATCTTAGCCCACTAAGCCCCCCCTGCATCCACACCACAGTCCACGGAATTAGAGTACATCGAGTAGATCGAGGCTTCAATTCTTGTGAATACATCCGTTTGAAATTACTTTACCTATTTGTGGATTGACCTTATATATAGAGGAGTAGTTATACTAAACTAATAGGTTCAAAGTGAACATGTGAACTGTGGAGCATATCGAACCATATATCACATGCATCAATCACATAAGACATTCATGCTAACGTGGCTAGTGCACGTGTTTAAAATGCACGCTACTCCTTGTGCTTCATGTGTAGCTAAAAATTTGCGTCCTCTAAAAAAAATATATGCTATCTCTTCATTTCAAGTTTCATAAAAACGAATTTCAATTCGGAGTTGTCTATAAGTGCAAAACCAAATTCTAAGGAAACCAAAATTTATAAATTTCCACACTAACGACCATATCAAATACATTCAAATCTTGGAGCAATTAGACGTTTTGTGGACCAAAATCCATATTCACATTTATCACACTATTATGTTTGATAATTGTGTGCCATTTTTCTGTATGGATGGTAGCCTGGTAGGTGCTAGTATTGTAGATAGAAATGGAGAATATAGTTTTGAGGCGCTTGTGATGCAAATATCAAGTACTTTCAACCTCCACAAAAAACCAATTGCAAATTGTTGCTAGAGGTGTCACACTCTCATGCTTCTACAAAAGGCTTTCTAGACAGGAGGGTGTTTGCTAATTTGGGAGAGAGGGGATCCAATCGAGCATTAAAATGTAAAGCACAATATTGAATTAAGGTTGTACGTACTAAATATTTAGTGTTGGGCATATCGATCTCATATCTGTTATGTTCAGTTCAATTCAATTGCAAGTGATATTTAGTTGAAATTAACCTTAAACCCAGTTTCTCTTTACTATCGAACCTCCACTTAAGTCTTCATTGTACATGCTACTACTAAACAAACATTAACCATTTTTATGGTGTCTGTCGGCATGCTTATATTCATGTTTGATCCAAATCTCAGTTCCAATTAGCAAAGCCAATCACAAATGAACAATTACATCACCATAGCTAGCCTGGTTGTTTCTTTTCAATAATCCAGGACATGGGATCATACGACAAATCACTGTGTATGTGTTGATTCAAATCAAATTGTGGACGAGATTAGCAACTGAGCTGGCTCTTCTTTTCCACTATCAGAAAATATGAATAATTCCAATCTACAAATTAAAGAAAGTGAAACCTAATGTTTTTATTTGGCCATATATATACACTCTGTTCTTTACCCAAAGCAGGGCCCCAGACAAGGTTTATTTTGGATACTTTAAGGTGCAATCAGACCAAATCTTCATGTTCCAAGGCAATTTACTGTTAACTGCTTTGTTTAGTGCAACTTTTATTTGTTACTTAGTATAAAAGTCTTTTGATTAAGAGAACATGTTTGAGGTTAGCAATCTAAAAATCATTGTACCATAAATATGCTTGAAAGAAAACAATAGAGCAAACAGAGCAATGAAAAAGAAGGTAGCAAAAGAGGACAATGCAGGGATTTAGATGCTAGGAGATTGTCCCTAATAGAATTAGAAAATTTTCCAAAAATTATACAATAACCAATGATTATTGTTAATTGGCTACCATTTTCTATATATTTTGTCGCCATCAGTGGAATCTTTGTAATTCAAAATACGATAAGCATAACTCGCCAAAAAAACAAAAATAAAAATATATATTTTTTTTTATATATGTCAATGATTGAATCAACGGTCAAATTAGATGATATTGTGTTAGAATAAGTGAACAGAATAATCATCTAAAGTGAATTGAATTATTCAACACTGAAGTGACCTGAACTGAATTGATTTAAATTTAATTGAACTGTAATGAAGTAAATTGATTTTTTCTGCTCGATCTTTAGCCCTTTATGACTCATTGATGTATGTGTCAAAATTTTCCCAAGATACAAATGCTTAATTGTAAGTATATATTGAAAAAAAAATATTAAAATAAAAGTTGTTAAGTGAACTAAAGTGGACTTAATTGTAAGTCTATACCTACCACTCCTTTTTCTTAAATATAATTACTCACATATTACAACTTGGGCAACTTTTGTTTTGGAGTGCAAAACACGATAGCCAATAGTTGTGGTATGAATTGGGCCATTATAGTTACGGTATTAATTCTTGGGCTATAAATTGGGCCATTCTAGTTGCAGTATTAATTCTTCGGCAACCTTCAATCACAAGAATTCCTTGCCTATCTAATTTATTTTTATTTTTATTTTTATTTTTATTTTTATTTTTTTTTTTGGAAATCAACTCGTATCAACTGGGAAGTTAGAAGAGGCCTTCGGATTGAATGACGAACTAACTATGCTTGATGATGCATCAAGGCTTGGATTTTTACTCTTCAAAAAATCACAACTAGAGAACTTTCTTTCCTTCTGTCAAAAAAAAAGAGAGAGAGAGAAGAAAAACGATAACAATTTTACTCACATTTTACACGAGTTCTTTGTAATTTTTGAAGGTTAGTTATTAAGTATGAGGCAAATTTTTATAAACATTTTTCTGTGGTGATATTACATTAGGAGTAATAGAATTAAAATGCAAGTTGAGAGTAGGGCTGTTCAAAATCCGGTCCGGACCTGAAACCCGAACCGGACCGGCTTAAAATTCCGGGTTTCGGTCTGGACCGGACCGGTTAAATCCGGTTCCGATCCGGTCTCCGGTCCATTACTCAAAAAAATCCGGTCCGTTTTACGGTTCCGGTCCACCT
>BSSO01006184.1:0-12241 GCA_030267885.1 Mesembryanthemum crystallinum
AAAATCATTACTTGATTGGGTCAAGTTTTATAAAGTAGCCCCTAAGTCACTAAAAATAACCCCTAAGTTACGAAAAGTAACCTTTAAATTAGGTCGTCTAACGGTTAGACGTTTTTCCTTCTTTGTTTACAAGGCAGTAAAACTATGCAAATCAAAGCTGTGAAAATCTGGAGCTCCAGAAATGAATAGAATTTGTGCAAATTTTAAGTACTCTAATATAACCCACATGAAATCAACAAATCCTTCCCCCTCACCTCACCCTCCCCAAACCTCAATTTTTCTCTCAATCTTCAATAGTAACATTTTCTCAATCAAATCAACTTCAACAAATTTGGTACATTTGCCAGACTCTTTCGGACATATAACGCATACAGAAAATGGAGCTGCAAAGCTGGAATAGCTCAGTTGGTTAGAGCGTGTGGCTGTTAACCACAAGGTCGGAGGTTCAAGCCCTCCTTCTAGCGACTTTCATTTTGCTGCATAATCCATATTATGGAACATGATTTTAGTAGGAACAATAAGGTGGTGGGTGGGTGTTTGTGGGCAAAATAGAGAGACAGTGGACTTTGGTTTGCTAAGCCTGAGTGGAGAGAATGCTGCAGGCTTGGAATTCTGGTCTTTCCAATGTCACCTGTCACCGAGGCTTCGTTTCAGAAGCAGAAGGTTAGGAAACTGAAGAAGGTTGATGATGGAGACTCACTCTCAAAGCCTCCTTTGGTGGATTCACTCTAGATCATCTTAATGATGCAGAGGAGAATTGTTCTGTAACTTGTTTTTCCTTTGATGTGTCTATGCTATCACTATGGCAAATGATGTTATCAATGACACAACGTTATGGTCTAGTTTAATGTTTTAACCAGGGAACTATAGTAAAGGTAGCGTTCAATTCAACTAAATGGCATTGAACGGAATAAATAGTACTCTATATGATTAAAAAAATCGTATCGATAATATTTACCTGAGGATCGTGTTATTTTTAGGAAAAATTCTCCAAGTATAATTCGAAGTGTTTACATTCTAAATTTAAAAGTGTAAGCCTTACAATGTATCCCAGCAACAAAGCCCACATCTACAACTCATCCCCTCCAAAAATTAAACAAAACCCAACATTATGCTATGCTAAATTTTCCAATGATGGATGAAGTTCATTTTTAACGCTGGAGTATCGTTTCTCGTAATGGGCAGCCTTTGAGCGCCTAAAAGCTTGGCAGCTCACTGTAAAGAGGATGATGAGGACTATATGAAGAGCTGCAATGAATGGAAACATCTCTCCCCAGACTAGTGTGAGATCGGCAAGAAATCCTGCCTTGCAACTCTCGCAGTTGTAGCACATGATCGCTGTGTTGTTTTTCCAAGCGCTGCAGTCTTGATTGTACGTGCCATTGGAAACTTGGTCGAAACCACACTGAGATGGAGGATGGCAGCAACCTATCTGTAGGAAGACGAAATAATTCACATTAGGATTAAAACGATTCCCTTCTAGTCAACTAACCACTTAATCCCCTTATGCACTTGAACATTTCAAATTACACGAAAAATTGAAAAAAATTCTTAGAGATAGACGGGTCTGGCTTGGATGAACCTGGGGCCAATCCTTGTGCCACCTATGTAGGCTCAGATGAGTTCGTCACCAACAAAAGTAACACGGCATAATATAAATAAATATGTAACATCACAATATATAGACTATAGAGCAATAAAGAGTCATCCAGGCTTCATGCACATCGGAAATTTGTGAAAACCAAAGTATCAGCTTAAACTTTTAGTTGAATTTATTCTCTCTCTTCCTCTTGAGTTGATGAAATCGATCCAATTATCAGGAAAGGAAAAGGAAAAGCAAGAGGGATTAGAAATACCCGATGTTGCCTGAAGAGACGTTTATTTGCTAATCTAAACAATTGAGGCTTGTTAGCATTGTCGAAACAAATATCCTTATGGATCAAACACTTCTTGACATGAGACCAGTCTGACATGCCCACCACTTGATTCCGCAACCAAATTGAGTAGTCGGTAAGGCTGTCAACCTCCGCAGCCGCGGTGCCAGTGGGTGTCATCTCGGCCTTGAAGAACCCTCTGCCCAAAACAATCATGTCGAGGATCACTCCAAAGGCAACCACCAAAATGACCACCAATTTGAAGAGCAAGTAGAGCCACATTATGGAAGGGGAGTCGAAACAAATGCCAACGAGTGCTAACACCGATAGGACTATAAGCATGGGCGCTAGCGTAATGAGAGGACCGTATAGGAGAGAGAAACATGACGCCGCATGCTTCATCACCAAAATACCGATGCCAATAAAGAGAAAGAAGATGTTAACGCATCCTATAACGACCTCAGATATACGCACCATGTTGATCTTATCGGCTTAAGGAAGCACGAAGAAACGAGGTTGATGCTATGTTGAAGAATTTTGGGAGCTTTGTTTTGGGTGTTTTAAGGCTTCAAGCTTGGTGAAGAACAAGAGTTTTTCCAGTTAGGAGGGGTTCTGTCTATGGGTGGAATGTTGATGGTTACTTGTTGGTATTAACAGTTCCATGTTCTATGGCCACAGAAATGAGCTGGCTATTTATTTTATTTTTCCCCTGTTTAACAGTTTCATTTCTTAGCTTGTTAATTTCCTTCTTGTCAGAATTACTTAATTATAGATTTATAGAGGTGACAAGATTGTAAAAAACTAAATTTAGTTGTGAAAACTACTGCCCTCCCCTGAAAATAGGAATTATCTGAACACTTTTTATATCTTTATAATGGGTTAGAAAACACCTAAATGAGAGTTATTGCATACTAATATTCACTTATTATTAGAAAAAGTAATAACAACAAGCAGGAAAATTTTCCACACTGCAAGTTTTTTGTTTAATTTATTTCTTGAAGGATCGTAACGATGGCCGCTAATGCATATAGAAGATGTAGCATACATAACAAATTGACAATGCACAGAGCAAAGAAGATATTAAAAGCAACACATCTTATAGGGAGGAATAAGTTTCAAAAGTCATATAATTCCTGAGTTATGGTTCCTTTTATTCTTATTTGAACTTCAATTCAAACAGCTTATATCTAAGCAAGAACATCACTAATCTTCTTAAAATGCATGTCACTGGACCAATTTTGATCTTATTCCAGCCTAAAGTTTCTAATAACCTCGGAAATTTGTACTCACATACATTTTGATAAAGACAAGGCTTATGTTGATGATCGTTTCACAAGTCACTAAGCTATCGATTCACCAGAAAGAATTTCTGCTGAAAGAAAAGACACCTGAACAAGTTGGCTTTTCCAGGCTTCAGCATCTTAAGACAGTTGAGGAATTTTGGCAAGTGAATTCTGTATCTTCTCCTCGTCAAAGGACAAATCAACCAATTTCCCTTGCAAAAACTTTTCATACGCAGAGAGGTCAAAGTGGCCATGTCCGCACATTGCCATTAGGATCACTTTCGATTCTCCAGTTTCTTTGCAGTGTAGAGCTTCCCTGATTGCAGCTGCTATGGCATGAGTTGGTTCCGGTGCAGGTATCAGTCCTTCAGACCTTGCGAATTTAATCGCCCCTGATGCATAACAAAGTAATTTAAGGCCATTACATACGATTCATTGATCGTTTGTACCAAATGAAGGATAAATACATCTACAATTTACCCTTAGACTTTATTTTTGGACGAATCACAAGAGAACTTACCTTGGAAGCATTCAGTTTGAGAAATAGACATTGCTTCCATCAATCCCAATTCATACACATGTGAAATCAATGGAGCCATACCATGGTAACGCAAACCGCCTGTAAAATTGATTAAAAAAAAAAAAAAAAATCATAATGAAACATATAAGGAGAAGCAACATTTAACAAAACAAACTTAGGCTCCTTCCATTTCAACTAAATGTGGCTGAAGTGAACTAAATTGAAAGGATATATATGAGTGAACAAGTAAGTTGCAGAATTGACGTGAATAATACAGAATGCAGTATGGGAATATGAACAGGGCCATAGTTGAATTGGTAAAGGTTGCTTCTACCACCATGACTAGGTTTGAATCCTTGTGGCAACCTAGTTGTGTAGAGGGGGTAGTGAGGTGGTAGCCTAGGTGGGCTTGATCTATCCCTCACAAATTTTACGATTAGCAGGGGGGGGGGGGGAGGGGGAAGAAAGATACCAGCATGAATAGGGTCAGGAATGAAATCATGACCAAGCGTGTGCATCTTCATTAGTGGTGTCATCCCAGCCGTATCACCATAATCATAAGCATACACCCCTTTTGTCAAGGAAGGGCATGCTGCAGGCTCGACTGCCCTAATGAGAGGATTCATATTCCCATTAAGCTTTTCCCTAATAAATGGGAAACATAGCCCTCCAAAATTGGAGCCTCCACCAGTACACCCAATTATCACATCCGGGGTCTCACCAAAAGCTTCCATTTGCTTTATGCATTCCTCACCTATAATAGTCTGGTGTAGCAGGACATGGTTAAGCACACTTCCTAGACAGTATTTCGTATCAGGGTTTTTTGCAGCAACCTCTACAGCTTCTGATATGGCTATCCCTAAACTACCAGGACTGGTTGGATCCTGTTGGAGGATTTTACGGCCTATCTCAGTTATGTCAGACGGTGATGGGTGGACATTGGCACCCCAAGTTTCCATCATCAGTTTTCTGTAGGGTTTCTGGTCGTATGAGGCACGAACTTGCCACACCTACAAAATTAGAAGAGCAAATATGTCAGTCAAGCTGGAAACATCAAACATCAAGCGAAGCCAATCTGATTTAGGTAATGGGAAACCAGACACATGGGTGAACAGAATTGTAGATGAAACTGTTTCTTCTACATACATATTTGAGTACATATATACATTTTCTTTGCATTATGCATATTAGGCTAGTTGGCATGCATACCAAATTGATAGTAGTCAGAAACATACTGTACATAAAAAATAGTTTGTAACATGAAAATCTATAAATAGAATACATATACATATATGATATGAAGTCCTTTTATGCGTGATGTATGACTCGGTATGAGCCTTAATTTCGTTATGGCAAAGCACAAAGGTAACAACAGCGATCATGTACTTATCTGATCTATATTAACGGATACTGCAGAAATGCATTGGAGTACTGATATAGTGATATGTATCATGCATATGGAGAAGTATATTACCTAACAGCTCAATACGTAAATATGCTCATAAAGAACAAAAATTTGCAATGGTTATTAGTTCACACTGGTCAAGAGATCTTTTACCAAACAGAGAATACCCAATATGCCGCAATTTTAATACAATAGACACCAATTCAGTAACTCTTACTTCGCATTCTAGATTGAATAAGCTACAAGCAAAGGCAAGGGCGCTTCCCCATTGACCAGCCCCGGTTTCAGTCACAATTTTCTTAACACCTTCTTGAGCATTGTACCAAACTTGTGGAACTGATGTGTTAGGTTTGTGTGATCCAGCAGGGCTAACACCTTCATACTTGTAATAGATTCTTGCGGGAGTGCCAAGGAGCTTCTCCAATCTCTTAGCTCTATATTCAACTGGGAAAAGTTTAAGATCCATCTTACAAGGATTTTAAAACTAGATTTCGTAGTTACAATGCTGTAGAAAGACAAACCTGATTAGAGGAGTTGGCCTCCATAGTTCATAAACATCACGAACCTCCTCCGGTATTTCGATGAATCTCTCTTGACTCACTTCTTGCTTGATCAACTCATTTGGCAAGAGGGGTGCCAAGTCTTCGGGTTTGACTGGCTCAAACGTCCTAGGATTCAAAGGCGGAGGGGGTTTAACAGGAAGATCAGCAACTAAATTATACCAATGCTTGGGGATTTCAACGGCTTTGCTACTAGCACTTGAAGCAGCTAGTGCTCTGGCTCTGTATCCAGAGGAGACCTTTGTGAATTGCAATTGGTTTGTCTTCAGCGATAAAAAGCCATTGCCACACACATCGCCTGAGAATAATGACATCCAGAATGGCCAGCAGTTCAGCCAATCCAAGATTGAATCAGATTTACTAACATTAGTAGGTTGATGAAATGCTTTATATCTTTATATTCAAGGCCTGGGAAAACACTAACACCCCAGATAGGTTGCATGTCTTGGGTATGCCAGAGCCCCATTTTTCGCAATGTAGTTGTACCATATGATACTACATTCTCCTACCAACTCAATAACAAGGGATCTTGAGTTGCCCCAAGGGCGGGATACCATCCGGGTTCAACCTAAACCCCCACCCCTATCCTTTTGGCTCAGATTATAGCCTTCAAGGTAGGATTTCTTGTAGACGGGGTTAGTTTAGTGCAATTCGTTCCAATTCAGTTCAGATTAGTTCACCTAGGAACTTATCACTTCAATAAAAAAAAAAAAAACTCCAAATTTACAATGACAATTGACAAATGTGTTGTTGGAACAAATCGGTGCACATCATTCAGAAATATTTCGCACAATTACCAAATAAATCCCCAAATCTAAAGATGCCAAAACTAACTAAATGGACCCATATACCAGAAATTCATCTATCAAATCCACAGCGAGTTTATATTCACTTGATTAATTAAGCTTTGACTAAAACCATTACCACTCAACAAATTTCCAAATTACAGAAGGGATAAAACACTTCAGCACATTCAACTTCTTCATATAAATTGCAAAGAAGCAAAATGGGAAAGTTACAGGTTACCTTTGAAGTTGAAGCTTTGACAAGCAGTAATGGTAGGAGACAGAAGAGACTGAGCTGCCATTGTTGTGGTGCTTCTTCAATATCTGCAGTTCAATATAGAAGATGGAACTACCATTTACATTAAATGTCAATAACTCAATGAAGTTGATAAGTATACACCAACAGTATCGTCCCCACTGGAGTATTATTATTATTTATTAGATTGCAAAAACAAAATCTTTTTCTTGATGATTGTATACGAAAGTCTTGCCAGTAAAGAGAGGTCCCAGAATTTAAAAATTGAGGCGGTTGCTTCCTTTCTTTCGTTTTCTGCACCAAAATGAAAAAAAAAACAACTCTATATTTTTCACGTTTTTTCAATATTTTTTGTAGTAAGGAAGAACTCTCCAACATAAAGCTCTATATTTATTTTTTCAGAAAATACCATGGAGTTATATCAAAATTTAGTGAAAATGTATTATGGTATACTAAGTAATATTTTAGCTTCTTTTTCTACTCCAGCTACCTTTTTTTAGCTTTAACATTCTAATAGTTTTTCAACTAGTAGTTTGATACAATTTCTTAGCAATTGCAATTATTTTATACTCTTGTTGTATCAAAAACATACAAAATATATTGAGTTATACTATTTTCGAAAATTGTATGCATCTCATGATCCTACGACTAAATTGAGTAAACAATACATTGGATTGAAATGAACAATCAAATCATCCAAAGAAGTCAATAATTTCTTTCTTTTTTTTTCCCCCCTTTTGTTGTGAAAAAACCAATAGGTTTCAAAATGTAATATTTCAGCTTTATGTCTACAAAAGAGGTGTGTATATGAAGGTGCGGGGATCACTAATCACGGTGGATGAGGCAATCACATTTGAAGGGTCTCCTTGCCTATGTTTTAATGACAAACTATTGCTCCTTATAACAGTTTTGAATATAGCAGTACTCAATATCAAAGCCCTTTATAAGAATCGAGTTAGACATATATGAAACCTCTTTATTATTATTGTATATACATCATCACCTTCATACTTGAATCANTTCCCTCTTTGCATCTTGTAGATTACCTGCCCTAAGACGAACATTCACAGACTCTGCACATAACCAAGAAATTTACATGATCATTTCCTTACATGTAAGAAATTTACATGATCATTTCCTTACATGTAAGAAATTTACATGATCATTTCCTTACATGTAAGAAATTTACATGTAACCAAAGACTCAATCCCATTTGCATTGAATACTATGAGCATGCCTGAAATTGTACTTCATGATCAAAACCCCATCAATCCTTCTCACAAGGAAGCTCTCCACCAACACATAACAACCAAATCTTTTCCAATGTATATTTCCTCTTCTCCTCCTCCTTATCTCCTCAACTCTCTCCACTCTCACATCTACTTCTTGATTTTCCATCCATCCTCTTTCCACTTGCATCCCTCTCATGCCCTCGAACACTGCTAGGCTTAGCCCCAACCTCACCCTTCTTCCCTGGTTCACATCGTTATTAGTGACAGTAAAACACATAAATCCTAGAACTGGGTTCACTTCTATCATCGCGTCCATGCCATAGACCAATGCCTCTTCTGTCTTCACCATTGCGTCTACCACAATGGCATCATCTTCGCCATTGCCCTCGTTTTCCTTTGAGAAAATCTCTTCCCAATATTGCTCGAGTGTGATCTCGTAGAACATTGATTTCTTCATGTGCCGCCACAACTTAGCCTCTTCCCTGAGTTCACGAACACAAGAAAAAGAATAGTAAGCAATAAAACAACGCCCACAAGCTTTTTACATAATTCATCAACTTTGCCTCTTATTATAATATCATGTTTTTATCATTAGTTGAAATCCCAAAGTTGAACTTAGGTGTAAAACCAATTTATACTCACACAATCAATAATTATAGAAAAATTTGTCAGAAACCATCTTTTAAAATATGACTCTTTTTATGCAGCCACCTTATATAATTTTTTTTTAACAAAACCACCTTATAAAATATTTCCGAATAAATCCAGCCACCTTAAACTCTTTTCCGATGAAAAAATAAAGTGAACTGACCAAATTACCCTTATATTTTGCTATTTTCGTAAATTAAATGAACCACATGCAAGTCATATGAGGGTAGTTTGGTCAATTCACTTTGTTTTTTTAGCCAGAAAAGAGGTTAAGGTGGTTGGACTTGATCGGAATTATTTTATAAGATGGTTTCACTTAAAAAAATATTATATAAGGTGGCTGCATAAAAAAGTCATATTTTATAAGGTGGTTTATGACAAATTTTTCATAATTATATTATCATGTTTTTATCATGATTGCATTTATTTTAAATATATTCCTTAAAACATGAATGCCCAAGGATCCTTACTTCACGAATAGAAAGGGGCAATACCACCGCCCTATGACAACAGCAGCATGTTGATTTTCGGCTGGTGGAGGGTAACTTGGGGGTGGCGGGAGTGAAGCTTGAACAGACTCATCAAGCCCAATTGCATCTTTTATTTCCCCTTGAATGGAACGCGACATTCGAACCTCCCATCCTTTCTTACGAAGGAATTGTGGAGGAATGCCATCATAAGCGACAGACTTGGCATAGAAGCCACCACCATGGTAGCGCCGAATTTCAAACTGTTGATAGATGTCCCTACAGTCAAATGACCTTGGTTTAAGGTCATTTATAAAATTGGAATAGCAGCATGAGCATATGTCTGCTCTTTTTGAACTTGCGCATGCTTTTCTACAAAGTAACAAAAGAGAAGTGACTAGAAATCAGAAAATCAGCAGAAAAGAGAAGCGTATGTTCAACTGTAAAACTAAAATGAAAGGATATATTCATAAAAGAACATGTTATACACCATATGTTCTACTAGTATCTGATTGACAGAGAGGATTTAGGGAATCCTAAGTTGAAACGGAATCATATAAGGTTCCATATGTTGTATACCATATGTTCTTTATATTGGTTTAAACTAGGCACACAGGTCAATACAGTTTAGTTTCAAACCATATGCTAAATAACATAAGCAAATTCTTCATAGCCTAAGGAGTTCACTACAAAGAAACAAGATCGCAAAAGAGGAGAAGAAAGAGAACATACCCTTTGTGTTGCCCTTTGGCTCGGATGATATAGTACCTATGAGCAGATAGAGGTTCTCCGATAACTGGGAGGAACCAAACCTTCGCCTTACTCGACTCTCTAATATCAGATGAATGAACGATTGACAAGATCTTGTTTTGAGGAAAAGGTAGACTCTTAATCCTCTTATAATCACAAGCACCCCAACAATAGCTGTCCTGCTCCTCCGACTCGTCATCAGTTATCACTAAGACCCCTGTATTCGGTGCATGATCTGGTGGCCTAATTGAAAGAGAGCTAGGGTCTTTTCTGTACAATGAAAGGCCCCTTGTTACATACATCTTACAATCCAAACTTTCTATGTGAATGTAATTCAAAGACCAATATAATTCTATGCACGTTTATATATAGATGAAGAAAATGTGGATGTCATGTCAAACTCTATCATAATGTTTGTTTGTAGTACTACTTTATTGTGTATGAAACTTTACTAAATTTTATATAAAGTGAATTCAATTATTGAATAGTGGGAAGTTTCTGAATGAATGAAAGTATAATTCCTTATAGATGAAGATAAAAAGAGTGCGTCTGCTTTACAGAAATTGTGTTTTTTTTTTTTTTTTATGTAACCTTAGTGGGTCATATGTGTGCTTTAATGGCCAAAAAGAAGAAAGAAAAAGAAAGCAGAACAGATTGAAGTAAGCAAAATCTGGATGCATAGCTAATGAGTAATGTCTGTGCAGATACCGAGATTTCTTAAACAAAAGGAAGGATTACATACAAGGAAAGCAACAATACCTACACTTCTTCGTTCGCATGAAGAGGCTATCTCCAAGTCATCATGAAACGCCCATATCTCCAAGTCATCATGAAACGCCCACCTCGCATACTGTTGTTAATTCACTGATCAACTGAAAATCCACATTATTAAGTGTTGAAGACCAAGGAAAAAACACCATAAATGATCTTACAAAATCTTCTTTCTCGCTTTTATTTAGTCAAAAGGAATATGAAAGACACAAAAAGGTGGGGAAGGATACAAATTAAGCACATCGCTACTCTTCCAAGGTGTGTGCAGTATATACATACACAATTCACCTTACATTTGTGCGGCTAAAAGTACAACATAACAAAATGGAACTTCTATCAGCACTCATTCCGTTTAGCAAGACAGAATTTCTCCTAAACACAACCCCAGAAGAAAGGGTTTTGGATGATTTGCAGAGCATCATATCATCAATTGTACTGAGAGCAAATCATTCTATATCAAACCATCAATCAGGCCATGAGTTAGTTAGTATCTTTGTTTTCCTGTGAAATACGATTAAGGATTCAGTTTGAGAAACGCTTTAATAATCCCCATCATCTCACTCCCTGGAAAACGTCCGAGACAACCCCTAGCTGCTGCAATGTCATTGAGCTCATAAACTGAATCGCCACTGAAAGCCTGCCTCGGGCTTCCTGTCTTCTGATCTTCACATACACATTCTTCAGACAGATCTTCACCCGCCTTAACAGTTGGGAGGGGAAAAGGCTCGAGGGGAATTCCCAAGACTTTGGACTCCCCACCAATTGCTCCCACAAAGTCTTTTAATCGGCATAGTGCAAAAGGAACGGGTTCAAAGCTGTGATCTCCATATTCAACTGGTGTAGAGTGGTCACCTGTCACACAGAGGAAGTATTCAAACCTTCCTGTTGATTCTGCTTGCCAAAGAAGTTTGGCGAGCTGCCCTATAGCCCTGTCGACAGCTTCTAATCCTTTCACCTTAAAAATGCTCGCTTTATCATGGCCTGCATCATCTATTGCCTGCAAGAAGGAATCAATTCGAGATCAGATAAGACGAAACAAAATCCTTAAACCACCCTGCCTCCTGAATTTCGTCCTATTTGGAGGATATTCAATCATCAAAATGATCAAACCATCAAGATAAGCACAAATATACATGAATTTTTTCTTTCCTCACACACTCAATCCCGTACATAATTCTTCCTACGGTTTCAAAACTTGACTTTGTCTAACCCTCTAATACATTACAGTACCTGTTGTTTGCCTATTACTAGATGGTTCAACACCAATGCATCCTCACCAAATCCATGCTTACAAATGTGGATATAACAACCAGCACCGACTAAGATAGAAGAAGCGCACACACACACAAAAGAAAAAAAGGAAAAAAAAAAAAAAGAAAGAAAGAAAAGAAAAGAAAACTGAACTCATGCAGAGAAACCTCAATTATGTTAGAAGCTGGCCTGCAGCTACTTAATGCAACCATCCATGGGCAAGTTAACAAAATGGACTGTAGAGATACTAAGCAGTAGATGGGGAAGGCTACCATATTAACTGTCAGATTGAAAGGACATGTCCAAATTTGTCTGTATACAAAAAAACACAAAGGCTGAATAAAAGTTATAGAAAAATTTGCTGATAACTACCTTTTAAGTTCCACTTTTTGCGAATAACTACCTTATAAATTTTTTTTTGAAAATAACTACCTTATAA